>WITN01001337.1:0-19844 GCA_015025155.1 Lactarius quietus
ATGCGACATGAACGTCACCTTGCTGAATTTCGCCGCCTCTCTTCATACAACCAAAAACAGGATTATTGCCGTTTCGCAGGTGAACGTACTTGGCGATTACATGAACGACCGTCAATGGTCATACGAAAGGGGATAAACTGTGGGGGAATGTTTAGCTCGAAGCCGTCTGGGGCTTCTGCCTTGTCCTTCGCCTTCTGTCATTCGACGTTGCTGGCATGTCCGTGGTAGTCTGGGAACAGAGGACTTCCTTTTGCTTCTGCCATACCTCCTCGACGTCCTCATCGGGTGCGCGGTGTACCAGATGATACCCCTTCATCTTCGGGTCTTGAAAGCGCTGTGGGATCTTGATTTTCTTTATCTGAGTCTTCTTCTTGTTGACGGAGGTTGGCGTGGGTGTGAACACCCCATGAGGTGGCAGGATCGAGGATGACTCGGGGAGGGAAGTCGACATTGATATATTGAGGCGTCGGTGGTGGAGGGATGAAGTGGAATTTATCGTTACAGATGCACTCAGCGACGGGTTTGCCGCAGTCATAGTGGATAGAGGAGTCAGGATGGCCTGGACATGACAAGGTGGCTTGCTTACAAGTCCCACAAATTCTGACCACGTCGCTGATGTCGGAGACACTTGGAACCTTGACAAGCGTTTGTGTAATAAGGAGGTTCTGGCGCAGAGGAGTTGCTCCCTTCTCCACCTCCTCTGGGTTTTCTTCCAATCTTCCAGTGTTGTGTCCGCATACATCAGGGGTTTCGGGGATGAAGTCCCCTGGACCGATGCATCGGAAGGCGGCAGCCACTTCTTCGGCAGAGGGTTCGACCTCCTCAACAGTTGAAGCGATGGTGGAGATAGAGTCGAGGTCATGTTTATCAATGGAAGTGGATGTGGAAGTGCTTATAATAGTTTGGAGGAAGAACTGATGGGCATCTTCGCTAGGAGCAGGGATATTTATATATGCAGATAGCGGAGTTCGAGATTGTTGAAACTCAGCTATAGCTAGTGGAGCATGTACGTCAGTGGCGTTGATCCACTAGTTCTCCGAGTCTGGGTATCCCTTCCATTTGATCAGATATTGTTTGCACCTTCCTCTTCTGAACTGCCGTTGGTCTAGAATCTTCTCGATTTCATATTCTTCTTCTCCATCGATTAATTCAGGGGGAGGTCTTGGGAAATTTGGTCCATGAAAGGAAGTTTCACGATAGGGGGTGAGGAGATCGATATGAAACACGTCGTGAATGCTCCACTGTGTGGGAAGTTCCAGTCTATAATTAACTGGAGACATCACCTGAATGATTTTGAAGGGTCCATGTCGCTTGGGCGCAAGTTTGGCGCTAGGTTGATGAGTTCTCAGGTGACGTCCTTCTAGCCATATGTTACGTTCCCACTGAACGTTGATCCGACTTGGATCCGATGGGTCTTCCTTGCTTCTTCACTGAGCAAAGCGCACGGCTTCTGAACTCAGGAACAACTTGAACGACTTGTAAAGGGCGAATAACCAATAAGGTCCCCTTTAATACTGCCTAGCTTGAGGTTCGTTACAAGGTGGCAACGCCTAACACTTGAGTTGGCAACAAGATAGTCACAAAGAACAATGACTCTGCTATAAGACTGTCTGAACTTCCTGAGAAGAGTACAGGTGGGTTTTAAGACAACTAAGCTAACGAACCATAGCGCAACTTGTATAGTATTTATAGTAAATGTCCATCAAGATATGAAGCCGACATATAGTATGAGTAAGATCACAAAGGACGACTCACACATCAATAAGCGAATGTCTAATCACATCAGTAAGCGAATGAGTAAGTGAATGTCCAAGCATCACAAAGCATGAGTAAGTACGCGACTAAGCGACACTTAAGCAATCAGTAATCACAATGGTAAGCATAAGGGGAAACAACAGTCAGCCAATAATAATGCATCAATAAGCAATGGCTCAGCGCTAACACAGGCGCTCCTTGGACTAATCCATCTTGAACACATACCCGAAAGGGGATCAAACCCGGCCCGCTGGAGTGCGTCCCAACGGCAGCCACGGCCCGCTGACATCGGCAGCCTCAGGTCGCTGGTCTTACACCGCACAATCGCTATTTGTCGTCGTTGGTCGTCTTCAGGACACAACTGTCTTCCGCCAATTCCATGGCTTCTTCCAACGTCCCCTGAGTTATGGGTTAGGCCAGATACGTACTGTGACCTGGGACAATTCCATCCTTCGCGCCCCCCTGACTTATTGCTTAGGTCAGATCCCGTGACCTGGGGGTCTCACATGACCGTGTCACGTGACCCTCATCCGTCCTGTAGTAACCGTCCTGCCAGCATCTGGGGTTCCTCTGCGAGTTATCAAGTTACTCACAAACTGGCGGACCCTGCGCGCCTCGTCATAATTGAGGTAGCTGTCGTCTTCCGCCGCTACGAGTGCACGTACGGCCTCCTCTTCTTTGATGTCCTCTTCTGCACGTGACTCCCAGGTATGCGCCTCTGGGTAATCATGGCAATTCTTCCAGTGTTCATGCAGACACTTGCGCTGTCTCTGTGTTTTGGCGGCTAGAGCAGGGTCTGAGCGTAACACATACAAGGTCACCATTTCTGAATTTGGGTGTGTCCTTGTGCTTAACCCATGATTTCTGTGCCTTGATGATTTGTTGTTGAGCGTGCGCTCGTGCCTGTTTAAATTGGTCAAGCCGCAACGCTACTTGGGGCAGAGGGGTTGGAGTTGTTTTCCAATCAGCACGCAGATGATGTCCTGTCAGAAGAAAGAATGGAGACTGCCCTGTCGCTTCATTTGGCCAATTATTATGCGTGAATTCTGCCAGGGGTAAATACAGCACCCAGTTATCTTGACACTCATTAACCCAGAAACGGAGATATTGTTCTAGCCATTGATTTGTTTGTTCCGATTGGCCATTGGTTCAAGGGTGATAAGCTGTGGATATGTTTTGGGCGATTCCCAATTGTTTGCAGATTTCTCGAGTGAATTTGGATGCGAATCGAGGATCTCGATCACTAATGATTTTAGTGGGGAGACCGTATCTGACAAACACGTGTTTGAGGTATAGTGCTGCAACTTCTGCGTTTATCTCTTCTCTGCATGGAATAAAGATAGCCGCTTTAGTGCAATCATGATCTGTGATCGTAAGAATGGAATTGTATCCATCCGAGTTTGGTAATTTAGTGATAAAGTCCATGGCTATTGTTTCGAATGGCGTTGCTTCCGGTTTTGGGTAGATGGGTTGTAATAAGGCTCTGATTGGTCGATTGTTGACTTTGTGTCTTTGGCAGTCCGCACATCCTTGGACATAGGCAGTGACATCTGGTCGTAAGGTAGGCCACCAATAGTTTCATTCCACCAGTTTGATTGTTTTATTGATCCCTGGGTGTCCATATACTGGTGGTTCGTGGTGAGCCTCCACGATCATACGTCTCTCTTTACTCCCCTTGGTTACCACTCGTCTTCCTTGTTTGTACCATATTCCGTTTACTTTCTTTAGGTTGTGTGGGTCTACCCATGGTCGTAGGATTGTCTCCTCTTGTGCATCACTTGGATGACTTGGAGTCATCTCTTGTACTGTAAGAATGCCTTGTGGGTGTTTGGGTAACCCCGTTCTCTGTGTCGTGTTTCGGATAAACACATGATCGGGTAGTACAGTCACATTTTCATTGTCTTCTTCTCCTTGGTTGTAATCTGGTCGTCTTGATAGTGCATCTGCTCGACCGTTTGCACTTCCTTTGATATGATGAATTTCCAGATCGTATTCTGATAATTCAAGTACTTCCCTAGCCACTCGTCTGCTAATCTTCTGTGGTTCTCTCCAATACTTTAGGTTCATGTGATTGGAGAAGACCTTGATTTTGTGTGGGGATCCTGCTAGAAGTGGTCGCCAATGACGGAGTGCTTTGACTATGGCTAGTAGTTCGAGGTCATAGATATCATAATTGTGTTCGGCTGCGTTAAGTGTTGCCAATAATACCCTATGGGGTGTCTTTTGCCGTCAGATTTCTTTTGGAGTAGCACTGCTCCCACCGCGAATCCCGTCGCATCTACTTCTAGTTCGAATTGATCTTGTAGGATTGGATGTGTTAGTACGGGTTCACTTGTTACCTGTCATTTCAGTGTATCGAATGCATGTTGTTGTTGTTGTCCCCAATGCCATTCTGCTGTTTTCTTCGTGAGTTCGTTTAGTGGTTTGGCAATTGACGTGAATCCTTTGATAAATAGGCGATAAAAATTGCAAAATCCAAGGAAAGATCGTACGTCCCTAACTTTGGTTGGCGTTGGCCAGTCTTTGATGCCTGAAATCTTTACCGGATCCATGCGTGTTACCCCCTTTTCAAGGATTACCCCCAGGTAATCAAGGGACGCAGCATGGAAGGTACACTTTTCCGGCTTGAAGTAAAGGTCATACTGTTGGGCTACTTGCAGGACGTCTTTTACTGCCTCGATGTGATCATTGATGTTTGTTTTTGTGGCGATACCTATATCATCCATATATACTCGTATGATGGTTCCCTTTTGTTCATGCTTTGTTATGACGTCCTTGTAGATGGCGTTCATCATTGTTTGAAATGTAGCTGGGGAGTTGGTGAGTCCGAAGAACATGACGGTAGGTTCAAAAAGTCCATATGGTGTTTTGAACGCTGCTTTGTACTCGTCGCCCTTTTTGATCTGGACGTTGTTATATCCCCATCGAACATTGAGTTTGGTGTAAATGTGAGCGCCGCTGAGGTCTTTGATAAGTGTTTGAATAAGAGGGAGAGGGTAGTTGTTGCGAATTGTGTACTGATTGAGTCGACGGTAGTCCTGCACAGGATGTAGTTTTCCGTCCTTCTTTTTGACAAAGAAAAATGGTGATGTGTACTGAGATTTTGAAGGTCTTATGTATCCCTTCTTCAGATGTTCAGTGATGAATTTCTTCACCTCCTTGTCTTCCCGTAGTGACAGATCATAAATGGAGCAGTTAAGATGATCTGGAATGTCTTTTTTGAGTTCAATGGCGTGATCCCATTCTCGGGACGGTGGGAATCAATGTGATTCTTCTTCGCTAAACACCTTTTCGAACTGGTCGTATTCGGCTGGAATTATTGTTTCCTGCGCTGGACCTGCTGCAATAGCCATTTCTGTTGCTGCTCCTTTTACAGAGCATTGCGATTGGAGGATGGCCACGATATCGTCTTTTTTGTCTGGGGTTAACACTTGAGTGTCAATGGATTTGGTGAGAGATTGTCCGATTGATTTAATGATGATTGGATAAGTATTCGGGCGAACATTGCCATTTTTCCAATCAAATTCTGGTTCGAATGCGCTAAGCCAAGGGTATCCTAGTAGGATGTCTTCTTTTCCTATATCGGTGATTAGGAATCTCATATCCCTATGATATCCTTTAGTGAATATTTGAAGATCGACATAATAGGTGATCATCCCCCCTTTGTTGGTGGTGTCGTCGATGTTGTATATTTTCTTAGGTTGGGGCAATCGCGCCTTCCCCAACCCTAGTTGTTTGACAAATCTTTCGTTGATGAAATTATCGGTAGCTCCCGAGTCTATTAGAGCTTTGATTTTGGCCTTGTTGTAACACGTTTGACAGAGTACTGGAATTCGCATAGAACGGAAGCGAGTTATGTATACAGCATTACAACGTAGTGCCCTCACCCAGGCCGTCAGGTTTAGGTGTCCCCAAAATCCTTCCTTCCCATCAATTCTTGCATGGCGAGATCTTTAAACTCGTCTGTTTCGTCAGCTGCCATTCGTAGCCAGTCGTCCTTCCTCTGAACGGCCGTTCGATCGTTGGCCACCATTTGAGTGATGTGGAGATCTTCCCCCACTTCACTGCGGTCATCCACTACTTCCGAACTTCTTGCATTGATTCTGGGTTGTTGAGGCTGCATGCAATTGCGACTGAGATGTCCCTTCTTCTGACAATTGTAGCAAATGACTTCCCTTAAGTCAGGCGGTTGTCGCCTTCGTAGAAACCCTTCCCTTGGCTGGAATGGGGGTTTTCCTCCTCTTATCTGTTGTGAAGGGTATTGACCCCTTCTGTCTTGCTCCAAGACTTGTTCCACATTGGCCAGTCTTCCTCTTGTCCTGGTGCGATCTGCAGAGGTATCCATAGCATTTGGATTGTGATTTTGAAACGCTCTCGGCCATCAAGAGTGAGTTCCTTGTGTTTTGATTTAATTAAACTTGTTTTGCATATAGATCCATTCTCCATGACGTTGGATGCTGTTGTTTCGCCATTCTTCATATGTGTGGGGTTTGTCCAGCGTATATACACTTTCGTATAGTTTGCGAGGGAGGCCTTCGGCAAATAGTTCGACCACCAGCGGCTCATCTACTCAATAGCCAGCGAGACAAACTAAGTTTTCGAATTTAGCCACGTACGCGTCAATGTCCTGATTTCCCATTCTGATCCCTTTTCTGAGCTCTGCTCATGCTCGCTCTTCCCGCAGCGTGTTGCGAAATTGTCGTTTGAACGATAGTATGACGCTGTCCCATAGCCATTGATTTGCAGGATTGATGTGGTTAACCTGCACTTGAAGTCGCATCCATGCACTGATGGATCCTACCCATTCAGTGACTGAGGTCCTTGGATGTAAGTAAGGAACAACATAGCTTTCTGAAATGGCACTGCCATCATTGGGTTGTTGACATTGATGCCTTCGTATAGATCCCATTGGAGAAGGAATTCCTCTACCTTAGATCGATCTCCGGTGAATATGTTTGGGGCATTGCTGTCATGTGTGGATCACATGTCATGGCCAGTGGTGTCAACAAGCCGATGAAAGTGCGATTTGCGTTGCCTGTGAAGGCTGAAGACCCCCCTGAAGTGCGGTTCACTGAAGAAGAAGATGAAGAGTCTCTGAGATTAGATGCAGATGAGACATATGAGGTCGCGCGAATGTTGAGTACTGATGATCATTTCATTGTGGACAACAACACTGGCAACATTATCCATCTAGGAATGTGTAAGTCTGAGTCATGTGATTAATCATGTGATCAGCAACCCCCAGATCATGAGAAGCTGGTCTAAAGGATAAGTCACGGGGGAACACGGTTTCCTCAGGTCAAGATATAATTCCTGAGAGGGTATAGTTGGATGCGGGATTCCCAACTTGGTTAGGCTTTGGCCTGTTTAGGTTCTTTCTGATTGGAACATTCTGATGTTGCCTGATGGCTGTACTTATCATGCGCTGATGTTGCGCCGGATGATCATTGGACGATAGTGAGTCATATACTTTGTTATCTCTGACTCATAGTGGGGCCTTATGCCTCATGTACTGTATGTTGCCTGGGTCATTATCCCTGATGGCTGATTGGATGATACGATATGGTACAATACCTGTTATTCTTTGGGACTCAGATTGGGAGTCAGCCCTGTAGTGTATATAAGGTGCTCTGTCTTGATAGACAAGACCTTATCTTCGTTGTCTTGAGATCTACCTCGAACAATAGAAGTGTTGGCTATTAGTGCCTGCCTCTCTCATCTTGTTGATCCTTGTGTGGTCTGTCCTCTCATCTCTTGAAGATCCCTGTTGTGTCCTTCAGTATAAGGCAAAGCCCTTGACCTTTGGTTCGTCTTTCGTGTTTGACCATAGTTATTCAACTGCTGTCGGTCTGTTATTGGTTCAAGGCCATCAAGAATTCCAAGTCGGAATAGCGTTTGGTAGAAATGTTACAATTGCCCCACAGCTTGTCGCTTTGTACTCCTGGCATTCCGCCTACTGCTCCCCCTGGCAGTCCTCCTCCTGGTGGTCCTGGAGGTCCTGGTGGTCCCGGGGGTCCTGGTGGTCCTCCTCCACCTCGTGGCATTCCACTTCCTGGTGATCCTCCTGCTGGGGGTCCTCCATTCGGTGGGCCTGCTCCTTGTGGCCTCCAATTTTGTGGTATGCGTAATGGGAATCCTCTTCCTGGGAAGGGATCCTGGTCTGGAGGGTCTGGACGATCTGATCCTGCGATACACAGATCAGCCAATTCGTCAAGTGTGAAAGTTCTTCCAGCATGTGGATTGATAGTTTGAGTAGTCATCTCCGGACTGATGTGTAGTTGTTCGGTGACTCTTGCTAGTTGATCAACAATAGGCAATGGTTCTTGAATGGTAATAGGTTCTGGTTCTTCTTGTACTTGATTGTCTTCTTCCACTTCTGAAGGGATGGTAGTGGGGGATGGAGGTAGTGCTGCTCCGAGCGATTGTGCTTCTGGTCGCATGAGTTCATTTATGAAGATATCCAATCCATAAGAGCTGGGAGCAATTCGAAGTCCTTCCCACTCTCATGCCCTTTCAAACCACTGTAATTCTACTCAGCAAAGATGATTGTTGTCGAACTCAACTGGGTGGAGGAAAGCGTCATTTCTGTCTCTAGCGTAATATCCTTCGATATCGTCAACGATTGTCCACGCAGCGGCTTTGATAAAGCGTTGTGGAACAGTTTGCATTCCCCTTTGTGCGAACCAGAGTGCAGGTTCTCTGAATGTCGTCCAATGACTTGCGGTTGTATCTTGCGATGCCACGATGAATAGCTTGGTCTTAATGTAGCCTTATCACCTAACGCTGGCCTGACTTAGGCAACTTGAACGACGTGACAAGACTGGACGACTTAGCGACTTTGGCAATATGGCCAGACAACAACACCGACGCGGGTTGTTCTAGAAGATGATCACAAGGGATAACAATCCTCAAGGATAGAGACGAGTAGAAGTCACTTAGTACCCGTGGTACTAGTATACGCAAGAAGAGGTGATATTCCGAGAAGACCAAGCTGGAGAGCTATGGTCAAGTAATAGAGACTTATATACAGTTACACGCTGGCTTTAAAGCGCAGCTGGAAATCCAAACCCTAGTACCGCTATACTAGTAATGAGTCATAGTCCGTTCTAAATATACATGAAACACCGGCAATCCCAAGCACCGGCGACGTGTAAGTGTTCATGACTAATTGAAACTTACTATTGTAGTCATAACCGATTAGTAAGTACTCCGAAACACCGAGGACATGTCATCCTTCTGAGTCAACATTACAAGACGATGTCAAACATGACAACTGTCCTGTGGCTTCGTTAGGCCAATTGTTGTGTGTGAACTCCGCCAAGGGTAAATACAAGGCCCAATTGTCTTGCCATTCATTTACCCAAAAACGGAGATATTGTTCTAGCCACTGATTTGTCCTTTCTGATTGGCCATCTGTTCGAGGGTGGTACGCAGTGGAAATATTTTGAGCTATTCCCAACTGTTTGCAGAGTTCGCGTGTGAATTTAGATGCAAACTGGGGATCTCGGTCACTGATGATTTTAGTGGGGAGTCCATGTTGGATGAAGACGTGTTTGAGGTATAACACTGCCGTTTCTTCAGCGTTGATTTCTTCTTTGCATGGGATAAATATGGATGCCTTGGTGCAATTGTGATCAGTGACTGTCAGAATCGAATCGTACCCCTCGGATATCGGTAATTTGGTGATGAAGTCAAGTGCTATAGTTTCAAACGGTATGGCTTCCAGTTTCGGGTATATGGGTCATAACGATGCTTTGATTGGTCAATTGTTGACTTTGTGCTGCTGGCAGTCTGCACATCCTTGCACATAGGCGGTAACATCTGGTCGCAGTGTCGGCCACCAGTAGTTTTGCTCCACTAATTTGATCATTTTATTGATACCTGGATGACCGTATACTGGTGGTTCATGATGAGCTTCTGTGATCATTCGTCTCTCTTTACTTCCCTAGGTTACAACTTGCCTTCCCTGTTTGTACCACACCCCGTTTACCTTCTTCAGGTTGTGGGGGTTTACCCATGGTTTGAGAATTGCTTCATCTTGTGCATCACTTGGATTGGTTGGAGTCATCTCCTGCATTGTGAGGATGTTCTGTGGATGTTTGGGCATTCCCGTTCTTTGTGTTGTCGTGTTTCGAACAAACACGTGATCGGGTAGGACAGTGACATCGTTGTTATCTTCCTCTCCTTGATCGTAATCCGGTCATCGTGATAGCGCATCAGCTCGTCTGTTTGCCATTCCTTTAATGTGATGAATTTCTATGTTGTATTCAGATAATTTGAGTACTTCCCTCGCTACTCGTCTACTGATCTTTTGTGGTTCTCTCCAATATTTTAGGTTCATGTGGTCGGAGTAGATTTTGATTTATATGGCGATCCAGCTAAAAGTGGTCTCCAATGTCGTAGAGCTTTGACAATAGCTGGTAGTTCCAGATCGTAAATGTCGTAGTTGCGTTCTGCCGCGTTGAGTGTTGCCGAGTAATATCCTATAGGATGTCTTTTACCGTCAGGTTTCTTTTGAAGCAGTACAGCTCCCAGCGCGAAACCCGATGCATCTACTTCTAGTTTGAATTGATCTTGTAACACGGGTGTGCCAGTACCGGTTCACTTGTTACTCAATGTTTTAAGGAGTCGAACGCATGTTGTTGTTGTGTTCCCCAAGTCCACTCTGTCGTCTTCTTTGTGAGTTCATTTAGAGGTTTGGCGATTGACGCAAATCCTTTGATAAATAGACGATAAAAATTGCAGAAGCCAAGAAAAGATCGTATGTCCTTAACTTTAGTTGGTGTGGGCCAATTTTTTATGCCTGCGATTTTAACAGGGTCCATGCATGTTACCCCCTTTTCAAGGATTACCCCCAGGTAATCAAGGGACGCAGCATGGAAAGTGCATTTTTCTGGTTTGAAGTACAGGTCGTGCTTTTGCGCGATTTCAAGAACATCTTTGTGTTGAAACGTAATAAGTACATACGTATCTTATCTATAGCAGTTACGACATTACAGTAGTATGTACATATGATTACCATATTAGGGTACTCTGTTACGCACAAAGTGGGTGCAACTCCAATATGGAGGGCGCAAGTCTTATCAGTATCACACGTGGTGATATTGAAGACTTCTGGGGTGTTTCACATCAGGCGTCACTGAAAACACCTTATTGTGGACACCTTTACTCATCACTTTTACACAAACGGACGTGGTGGGACCATAGAGACCGGTTTTCCTATAAATGAGGGGAGTAGAGCCCCTCTAAGAATACAAGTCGATCACTCTACGCACACTTGAGCACTCCTCTCTACAAACCACTCTATCAGTCTCTATACCTTAACAAGGTGAGACTCCATAACACTGTTTGCCTGGCGCCAACAGGTTATGGGCCCTGCTACATGGGTGCCATTGGTTCATTGCGAATGACGATGATTGTCGAGCTGTTTAACTACAGTTGCTGTTGTCGACAACACCATCGAGGCTACCTTTGGCAACCTGGCATTGTGTCCCTTGAAGGGCGCAATAAGACCCCATCGTGAGGTACCGACCAGTTCTCAGAGGAGAATGTAACGGACCCCTTGGGCAGCTTCTACCTCGCTAGTACGAGGAGAAAGCTAATGCCAAGGCTCTCTCTTTTTACTCATACCAGTATTGTGAATAGCATGCTGATGTCTCATCAGCCTTCACAGATACTATGACGTCCCAACTTAGCACCTTTGTCACTGTCTTCAATGGTGAAGACTATGGCAGCTGGGCACGTGTGATGAAAGCCTACCTTATGGCGCAAGGCCTTTGGGGCTTTATTGACGGTTCTCACCCCATTCCTTCACTTCCTACCAAACCTGAGGAGCCGAAAGCACTTGCTGCACTGCTTCCCAGAATGAGCAGGATGCTTACAACGCTCAGATGGCTTTGTACAAAAAAGAAGCTGAGCAGTACACTGAAGACGTGGATGAGTACAAGAATGCCCTGCAAGGATGGCAGGACAGGAATGCGATGACGGTTGGATGTATTACCCTCCGTCTCTCGCTGCGATACAGCAGAATTTTGCGATAAATGACCATGCGGATGACCTTTGGCGAAACCTCACTGATGCCTACTCACTTCCCTCTGTCCCTAGTATTTATAAGGACTTTAAGGAGGTGATTGGTGTTCGGTTTAATCCGAATCAGCATCCTGGCGCTGTCTTTGACAAGATGGCTGCCGCCATTGGACATCTTTCTGAAGTCAAATTTGGCTTTGGTTTATCCTCGCGAAATATGGAGCTTGACCCCCTCTTACAAGCTATGATCCTCATGGCTAACTTTCCGTCTAAATGGGAACACCTCATTCCCATTATCCTCTCATCTACTCGGCTTGACCAACTTTCGTTGATCGATGTCCGGACAATTGCAATTAACCATTATGAGACGGAAGTTAACTGAGGACGAGCCAAGAGTGGGCAATCAGCCCAGAAGATCTCTGCCATGAAGCGCAAGCGCGACAACCCTCGCTTTTCTAAGCAGGGTAGTCAGCCGCAGCCTTCATCATCTACCACACCTTCTAACCAGCAGCGGTCTAGCAACCAGCGCGGTACTAGAGGTGCAGGACGTGGCAAGTTCGTCAAGGGCAAGGGTCGTGGTCAACCTCAAGGTCACTCCCACATTGCATCCGTCGCCGCACTCCCATCTCCCACTTCATCCACTATCGCCCATATTGGGCATTCATCTATTACCACCCGCACCGTCTCTAAGTCCCCTCCTACTACTAGGACTCCGGGCATCTACCCTCCGTTAACAACGCACTTACGCTCGCTGAGCGTTTGGAAGTCCCAGCGACTATCCAAACGACGAAGACGCTTGAGCAGCGCTTCTCTGATTTCGATCAAGAAGTTTGCACACGTTCCAATTGGAACCACGACGAGGAGTATGACTCCGAAGTCGATATCGACATGTCGCAGCCGGGTCCTTCCAATCATACAGAGGACTTTGAGCGCACAACTACCTACAGTGAGTCAGAATTGGCCTCCGTCTTCAATGATATGTCATTGGACTCACGTAACTCTGATAAAGAGAATCGTGCTCCAACTCCCGAAACTGGGGAGTATGAACTACATGAAGTAGGGTATGTCGATCATCCACTCTTCCTCCTCCTCTGGAAGTTGCTGTTGTGTCTGGCAAAACCTACCATCTTTATACTAAAGATGCGAATGGTAATTGCACGCACACACAAACTCTCAGAGCTCGTAGTTCATACGAGCTGATGGACATTGTCTACAGACAACATCAGGACTTGTGCGGAGACAAGGAGAAGCCATGATGCGTGGAGAGGTACTGGAGCCTACAACTCCAGAAATGCGGAATGCAGACCTCATATATGGGTCTCGTGCACCAACGCCTGAGCCTGATCTTTCGGCTTGGGACCTGATGATGAATAGCGAGGACACCGTTTCCCTTGATTGGGGAACAGATGAAGAAAGGTACGCCTTTCTCACACAGCACTTATACAATGCTGACAATCAGACAGCCTTGGACCTCTTACTAAAAAGTATAAGGATACCAAGTTGTAAAAATAAAAATGTACTGTCTGTAGTGTCTCCATTGTACAGTATGAATATCGGCGCACTTGATGTTTTGAAATGCGAGCATGGTCAATATTTCACACAGTGTGCTAAGTGTCGGGAAAAATAAGCTCCATGTGGCTATTAGACTCAGGAGCTTCGGCGCACTTCACTAATCAGATTAGTGACTTCATTGAGTATGAGCCAGCAGAAGAATCTGACCAGATACCGGTTAGAACTGCGTCTAATACTATTTATGTAGAAGGATCTGGAACAGTGCTTTTAAAGCATTATATAAATGACGCTTTAGTAACTACTAGAGTTCATCCAGTCCTCTATATACCTAAAATGACAACGCGGTTGCTTTCTATGGGAGCATTCTTACAACAAGGTATGCGTGTAATGGGCAACGCACAACATATTACCTTATACCATAAAGTACAATCGTTTGTCCAATGTAAACCCATTTTAAATGGACATCCATTATATTGGCTAGATGCGCAATCTATTGAAGTAGAAGCACAGTCGCAGAAATGCCACTGATCTACAAAGTAGATTACGATCTTATGCATCATCGCCTCGGACACCCATCCAAAGAGGTTCTAAGACATGCTAAGATAATACAAAGGGTTTTCCCGATGGAATTACAATTCCTACAACTGATGATATTTGTCCAGGATGTGTGCAAGGCAAAATGCCTGCAGCATCTCATCCTCCATCTGATACTAGGGCTAAAGCTTCTTTAATCATATTCATTCCGATCTAAAAGCTTCCCTATACCGTCATACCATAAATATAAGTATTTTATCGTCTTCCTAGACGATTATACTTCATATGCATGGGTATCACTCTTACGCGACAAAGCTTCGGCAATTGGTGCGCTTAAACAATGGTTAGCGTTAATTAAAAATCAATTTAACACTACCATAAAAGAGTGGATGTCCGATGCCGGCGGTGAATACAAATCAGATGTGTTCCTTAAAACTTTAAAGGATGACGGCATTACAGTGCTACAAAGTGTACCTCACACGCCACACAAAATGGACGTGCTGAACGCTTTATGCGCACTATAATGGACAAAGCACAGTCAATGCGACTTGATGCTTGTATACCACAGTCTTGGTGGGAATTTGCAGTATTACATGCTGTACATTGTTATAATAGAACACCTATGAGTCGCCTTAAATGGCAAACACCATATTTTCTATTAAACAATGAAATTCCAGACATTTCACATCTCAGAGTGTTTGGATGCGGTGCTTATGTGCACATCCCAGAAGCTCGGCATATAAACAAATTATCCCCCAAAAGCGAGCTTATGATCTACTTAGGTAGACCTTCTGGAATGAAAGGCGATGCCTTCATGCGTCAACATAACACGTATTCTATTCAGACAAAGCTCTGTTTGATGAAATGTTATTCCCTAATTGTACTACTGGACCAAAAGACGGTAGAACAAGGGGAACAACCCAGTTGAATAAACCACCATCTAATCAACCACCCATTGATGCGTCTGAAGACACCACTCCTGGTGATCTTGACTCACCACTTCCCGAGCTTCTCAAAGGGAGACGCGCTCAACAACCCGACGGGGTTGATCAGGTTCCAGATGAACCTGAGGCTGCTGTTCAGCCTGATGAGCCGCAAGCTCCGCCTCCCGTACCAGATCCTGTACCTCCTCCATTTGAACCGAGGAGATCTGGACGTTTGAGGAAAACAACTACTCTTCCTGAAAATGTCTATGGAGATAAACCTCCTAGCAAAACGCTAGCAGACATTGAGCGAAGTCGTACTTGGCGAAAACTGGTAACAAACCAGCCGGGTAGCTCTCGGCAGCGTTTACGCCAAGATCAGCCGATTCCAGGAGGAATTCCTGAGCAAATCGAGCCTGATCCTCCAAGTACAAGAGTGACTCTTCGCACGACTCAGAGGATGAAGTAGATCAGCAGTTGCTGACCCGCCTTGCTCAGGAAGGGGGAGTCAAATTCCTGGATCTATTGCTTGCCAAAGCAATTTCACCGCTAGATCTGGAATCACCTGATACCTCCAATATACGTGAATGGACCTTTAGGGACATTCTAAAAATGCCAAGTGATATACAGGAGGAGTGGCGTAAAGCGTGTCGTGAAGAGTTAGAGTCTCTTCGCAAACGCAAAGTCTTTGAACTTGTTGACCCGCCGAAAGGCAGAAAGGTCATCAGAAATCGATGGGTATTTGACTTAAAGTCAGATGGCCGGAAGAAAGCCAGGCTTGTAGCCAAAGGCTTCTCTCAGGTTGAAGGCATTGATTATGACGAAATATTCTCACCCATGGTACGGTTTGAGACTGTTCGGATGATGTTAGCGCTTGCAGCGTTAAAAGATTGGCACATCTCCGATTAGACGTCAAAACAGCCTTCCTATATGGTGAACTCGATGAGGAACTATATATGGAACAACCTGAAGGGTTTAAAAACCCCCGCCAGAAAAATAAAGTGATGCGTTTAAAGTGTGCCATATATGGACTAAAACAAGCTGCTTTAGCATGGTGGAAAGCGCTTGATAAATCCATGGCTACATTAGGATGCACACGCTTACTATCAGACTCAGGTTTATTTGTTAACGCAGATAAAACCATTGTAGTGATAGTATATGTCGATGATGTTCTATTCCTTGGAAAGAACAAGTCAGACATTAGTTCCCTAAAGGAACGCTTTATGAAAATCTGGGAATGTCGTGACCTTGGTGATACCCAAGAGTTCTTACGCATGCGCATTATTAAATCCAAGGGTCGAATCCTTGTTGATCAAGTAGATTATCTACATAAAGTGCTGCAGCGTTTTAAACTCACGAACGCGAAAGTGGTCCCCACACCGCTACCTGAAGGGTATCAACCAGTACCCAATAAAGGTTCACCAGACCCAGAAATTCGCGCGTCATTCCAACAAGTAATAGGATCACTCCTATATATCATGATTGGAACTGACCAGACATTGCCTATGCAGTGACTAAACTCGCGCAGTACGCTGCAAACCCCACACAAGACCATTTGAATAGGGCACTATATATTTGCGCTATCTCATTGGTACTTCTAGTTACGCTTTAGTCTATGATGGCAAAAGCGATGGGGGTTTACTAGCATATGCGGACTCTGATTGGGCTTCTGACCCAACAACGAGAAAGTCTACTACGGGCTACTTAGTTAAATTAGCTAATGGAGTATTCTGTTGGAATTCTAGAGCGCAGAAATCTATTGCGCTGTCTTCCACAGAAGCAGAATACATGTCTATCTCAGATACGAGTAGACAGTTGGTCTGGATTCGATCTCTCTTTGAAGAGATTGGAATATCTTTAGAACCAATTCCATTATGTGGAGATAATCAAGGCTCCATATTCCTTGCTTCTAATCCTGTACAGGAAAAGCGAATAAAACATATAGACCTACGCTACCACTACATTCGCGAGGTCATTCGCTTAAAGAAGATTGAACTATTGTTCATTGAAGGAGCCGAGAACCCGCCGATTTATTTACTAAGAATCTGGGATGCATAAAGTTTCTTAAATTTAGGGAACAACTAGGACTTGAGTTTTACTCATCCTAGATAGAGAACGAAATCGTCGCATAGATCTCGGAAGAGCCTGACATTCAGATGGCATACCTATGCATCCGAGTCAGACCCGATAATCTTAGAAGATGTGTCGAGTAATGCCTTTGCGTGGCACACTGCAAAGAAGTGGAAAAGATCGAGCTTTACCAAAAGTTCAACCTTAGTCCCAATCTTCTTCACGCGACTCTTTCTCTCTCAACACCGATGACATGATGAAGGAATACGACCTACGAATAATACACGAATGATTCTTTGATTGCTGTCATCAATAATCTCTACTGTACTATATTACTTTGCTCAGTACATACACGGTATACTTAGCAAGGGGGAGTGTTGAAACGTAATAAGTACATACGTATCTTATCTATAGCAGTTACGACATTACAGTAGTATCGTACATATGATTACCATATTAGGGTACTCCGTTACGCACAAAGTGGGCGCAACTCCAATATGGAGGGCGCAAGTCTTATCAGTATCACACATGGTGATATTGAAGACTTCTGGGGTGTTTCACATCAGGCGTCACTGAAAACGCGATATTGTGGACACCTTTACTCATCACTTTTACGCAAACGGACATGGTGGGACCATAGGGACCGGTTTTCCTATAAATGAGGGGAGTAGAGCCCCTCTAAGAATACAAGTCGTTCACTCTACGCACACTTGAGCACTCCTCTCTACAAACCCTCTATCAGTCTCTATACCTTACAAGGTGAGACTCCGTAACGCTGTTTGCTGCGCTGGTTGCTGCGCAACAGCTGCATTTGCCTTCTCATGATGTAACGTCCCGGGTCATAGTAGGTATCTGACCTAACCGATAACCGAGGGGGCGTGATCAAGGGGACAATGACTGACCGATTACTGTACGATGACTGATGGATGACTGACCAACTACTGTACGATGACTGATGGATGACTGACCAACTACTGTACGATGACTGATGGCTGACTGACGACCTACGATACGATGACTGTACACCCGTGGACGATTACCTAGCAGACTAGTAGTAGTGGCGGTCTCGCTGACGAAGGCGGATCGCGCGAACACGTTATAAGGAAGCTATCGACTGTTGTGGTCGATAGCTTGGATTTCTTGTATCATTCTCGTCTTGTTATCAAAGTCGTGTCTTCTCTCTCTCATCCTTTGGGGTCGCGAATCGCTGAAAAGACAAGCCAAACTCCGCCTTCGAGCGTTGAGACGACACTCTGCCTTCACGCTAGAGTCCAGAATTTGCTGAGTCACCGCATTCACCCCTTTCGTCGCCTAAGTCAGGCTCACGTGCTGCTCGCACGTAACATTAAATCCAAGCTCTCCTAAATCAAACGCTGTGGCAACTATCAACACCAAGGACGGTTGGGACTTTGTGCCCTATTGCATCGACTCAAGGGAACGAGACGCACCCACTCGTTACCTTATAGGACGAGTAAGGTGGCGACACGTACCGGACACCAGAAGATCCGAAGAAGACAACACAGGATACTACGCAGAAGCAGCTACCTCACAGCGATATCATCCCGTAGTATTCAACAGGGAACGCTGTTGCTGGGTCGAGCTCAGGTGGAGCAACACTAACAGCTATTTCGAAGCAACACGGCCAGCAGCCGACGACTTACACATCAATGTACCATTGGTCGATGCACGACCAATCGATCAACAAGGGCCTATAGACGGCCAAGAAGGAGAAAACCTCGATTCGGAACCACCAAGAACTGAATTTCAACTACGAACAGAAACACCAGCGGCATCAAGCCATACTAGTGAACGATCGCCAACTCCACGAAGTGAAGTAGCAGAACCCGAAGAAATCGCAGTGCAATCACCAGAGATAGACGCACTAGCCGCGCGAACAGCTGAGTTACACATCCCCGAACCGATCAGAGGGATACCATTCAGCTACATGGCCACACAAACAGAAGTATTGCCACCCCAACTTGTCATAAATGAACAGACAGGTCACGTTCAACAACTACAACCAGAAGACATGGAAGCCGTTAACCGAGCTATGGGACCGGATGTCCCCGATGCACCAAGTATCCCTGAAGGAACAGAAATGTTCTACGAATTTCGGCTCAACCGTAACAGGGTACCATCACCTGAAAACAGGCCATTCCCACCCTTGCGATCACGAGACAATGGACCACCAGGAGGAGGAAGACCGCCAGGTGGAGGAGGAGGAGGACCGCCAGGCGGAGGAGGAGGACCACCTCTAGGGGGGCCTGCAGTAGCCCACAACGCGCACCCAGGGGGAAATGACAAATTCATTGGTAACCCACCACCCACATTTACAGGAAGCAGGTCACAAGCCGAGGCGTTCATCCTCCAATGGGAGGTCTATGCAGGAGTCAACGCGAATCATTCAGCCATGCTGAATAAATATCAGAAAGCTATGTTGTTTCTCACATACATTCAGGGAAACACGGTTAACCAATGGGTCATGTCGGCAAGTCGATGGCTCGTCAACGAAGTCGCCACGGGAACCAACCAATTCAACAATAGGCTGTGGGAGAACCTACTCCATGCCTTTCACAGACAGTTCGGCGACGTTCTCAGCAAAGAACGAGCACAAGCCCAGCTCGACGCCGGTATCCACATGAAGGATGGAAAAATCGACAACTATATTGCCCAATTTGAACAACTCATTCGACATGCGGGATATAACATCAACGCTGAGCAAACGCTCAAGTACTTCACAAAAGGATTACCACGTGCGCTATACGAAACAATGTATCAACACGACGACCCCCGGAATTATGAAGAATGGAGAGAATCCGCCCTGAAGAGGCAACAGAAGTGGATTCACATGCAAACGGTCAGGGGAATCTAGACACCTTCAAACCAGGGCGGGCTACGGGAGGAGCACTAGCTAAGTTGCTAGCACCACTCCAGAACAACGACCGAATGGACACATCCACAGATCGCGTACGAGGACGATTAGCAGGGGCCGAAGATATTGTAGCAAACCACCCAGGAATGCTA
>WITN01001338.1:0-19773 GCA_015025155.1 Lactarius quietus
ATTATGGATCAAGAGGTTTCGACCAATCGAGGTGCGACCATTATTCCCTGGGTGTTTGAACGAGGACGTTCTGCCTGAAAAAGGGGTAATGTCACGATTTGACATGTTACGGACTACTCACCATCATCATTACGAGGTCTCGGAGTTCGGGACGCTTACTATACGGTTATGACTACGATAGTAAGCCTCAATTAGTCATGGACACTGACGCGTCGCCGGTACTTGGGTATGCCGGTGTTTCAGGTATTATTAGAACGTATCATGACTCATTACAAGTACAACGGTATTAGGATTTAGATTCGAAGCTGCGCTTTAAAGCCAGCGAGTAACTGTATATAAACTGTAGTGTCGAGACCAAGGCTCTTCAGCTTGGTCTTCTTGAATCATCACTACCGCCTTCTTCTCTCTCTATCTTCGCTCTATTCCAATCAATCGATTGAAGCTTATCCCTCGGGATACCCTAGTGTCTAACAAGCGACCTAGTGGCTGTGCAACTTAGCTAAGTTGCCCGTGTTAGTCAAGATTCATCCATACACTCGAGTGTCACGTCACAGATCTGTTCAAGTCGAACCAGCGTTTGGTGATAACGCTACATTCTTGGCAAGGGAGAAATATTGACGCTTTTGAGCAGTCGTGGTCTGTAATGGTGAGTATTGAGTTGTACCCGTTAGAAGGGGGTAACTTGGTTATGAAGTCAACCGCGATTACTTCGAATGGAGTAGCATCTGGTCGCAGGTAGATAGGTGTCAGCGGTGCTTTCGTGGGTCTGGTATTGACTTTGTGCCTCTGACACTCCACACATCCTTGCACATATTCTATGACGTCTTGTTTCATTGTGGGCCACCAATAGTCGCACATGAGTAGTTCGTGGGTTTTTGCTATTCCTGAGTGTCCTGTGGTTAATACGTCATGGTATTGTCTGATGACTTCCCTGAGTTCTTCATACTTGTGACTGGTGACTACTATTTTCCCATTTTTAAGCCACGTCCCATCAATCTTTTTGAGTTCATGGGGACTGATCCATGACCCAAGTGTTGTTTCATTCTGTTTGATGGTAAGTGGAGCAATGCCTGTGGTCATTCGTATGAATATTTGTTCAGGTAAGATGGTTATTTGATCATTGTCTTTACTGCCAGTGTCATAATCTGGTCTTCTAGATAGTGCATCTGCGCGTCCATTAGCTCGTCCTTTGAGATAGTGTATCTCTATGTCATATTCTTCCAATTCTAATACCTCTCTTGCCACTCTGTGGCTGATCTTCTGTGGGTCTCGCCAGTACTGCAGGTTCATGTGATCGGAGAATATTCTGACCTTGTGTGGTGACCCTACTAATAGGTACTGCCAGTTTCGTAACACCTTCATGATGGCTAGCAACTCGAGATTGTAGATGTCGTAGTTGCGTTCAGCTTCATTAAGCGTTGCTGAATAGAACACTATGGGGTGTTTCTTGCCATCGGTTCCCCTTTGTGTCAGTACCGCTCCTACCGCAAATCCTGATGTGTCTACTTCTAAGTCATATTGGACCTTCGGATCAGGGTGAGTGAGTACTGGATTCGTTGTAATGCATTGCTTGAGTGTATCGAACGTGTTTTGTTGTGTTGGACCCCAATGCCATTCTGCCTCTTTGCGTGTTAGTTTGTTCATCAGCTTTGCTATATTAGCAAATCCTCAAATGAAAGGGCGATAAAAGTTGCAGAAACCCAAAAAACTTTGTACGTCCTTGACTTTTGTGGGTATAGGCCATTCACGTACACCTGTCACCTTTGCTGGGTCCATGCGTATCATCCCCTTTTCAAGGATTACCCCCAGGTAATCAATAGAGGGGACATGAAAGGCGCATTTGTCGAGCTTGAAATATAAATCGTGCTGTGCCACCACAGCCAGGACTGCGGAAACGGTGGCTGTGTGGCTCTTGCCGGTGCGTTGACGGGTGCCTTGGTGGTTAGTAGCGATGGTGATGTCGTCCATATAAATTTGAATGGTCGTGCCTTCAGACTTGAATTTCGTGATGACTGGTCAGTAGATTTCGTTCATGAAGGCCTGGAAGGTAGCTGGTGAGTTACAGAGGCCAAAGTACATGACGGTGGGTTCAAAGAGTCCCCGTCATGTTTTGAAGGCGGCTTTGTGTTCATTGCCCTCCTTGATGCAGATGTTGTTGTAGCCTTGACGAACATCGAGCTTTGAAAATAGTACCGCTCCACCAAGGTCTCACATTAACTCTGAAATGAGTGGCAGCGGGTATTGATTCCGCACCATCCATCTGTTTATCGCTCAGTAATCTTGGACTGGTCGTAACTTCCCATCTTTCTTTTTGATGAAGAAGAAGGACGACGCATATGGAGATTGTGAAGGTTGTATGTATCCTTTCTTGAGATGTTCGTCAATGAATGTGTCCAGTGCCTCATCTTCTGTACGCGTCATTGGGTATACCTTGCATGTTATGGCTAGTGGAGCGTTGGGTTGCAAGGTTATTGTGTGGTCATAGGGTCGCCGTCCTGGTAGCCTTGTTGAGGCCTCCTCATCAAATACCTTGCGGAACGCTTGGTATTGGGGAGGTACGGTCTTTACTTCTTCTTTGGTAGGTTTTGCGGTGATCGCTTGTTCTATCGCAGTGATATGTGCTCGGCGCCCTTGTGTTTCTTCTGCGTCAAGTTGATTGACAATGGCCTCCTTTTCTTTGGTCAGCAAATGGGCCAGGACATCGCGTTGATGTGCGGTGTTGATAGTTTTGATTGTGATGGGCAGATCTTGCTTGGTGATTGTGCCTCTTCTCCAATCGAATGTTGGTTCATAGGCCGCAAGCCAAGGGTATCCAAACAGGATATCTTCCTTCCCGATGTCAGTAACTAGAAAGCGTAGTTCTTTTTTGCTTCCTCCCATATTGACTTGTAGGACAACGTAGCTGGTTATCTGTCCAGCCTTGTTGGTGGTGTCGTCGATGTTGTAGATTCTTTTAGGTTTTTCTAACAGACGTGTTTTTATCCCCATCTTTTTGAGGAAACGTTCGCTCACAGAATTGTCAGTGGCTCCTGAGTCCACTAGTGCTTTTATATCGGCCATGTTGTCACGTTGACATCGTGTTGTTGCTGACTTCAAAGGATGACGAGGCTTCCGGAGTTTCGGACTGCTTACTAGTTGGTTATGACTACGATAGTAAGCATATATTAGTCATGGACACTTATGCGTCACCAGTGTTTGGGATTACCAGTGTTTCAGGTATTATTAGAACAGACACTTACTCATTACTAGTATAGCCGTACTAGGGTTTGGATTCCAGCTGCGCTTTAAAGCCAGCGAGTAACTGTATATAAGCTGTAGTATCAAGACCAAGGCTCTTCAGCTTGGTCTTCTCGAATCATCACCTGTTCTCGTATACTAGTACCTCGGGTACTAAGTGATCGCTCTTCGCTCCTCATCCTTGTGGACATTGTCCCTTGTGATTATTCTTGAGTACCCAATATCTTTGATTTGGTGTATCAACAAGTCGTTACGTGTTTTCCTCTTGTCACGCCTTCACAAGTCACCTAAGTCAGGCCAGCGTTAGGTGATAACGCTACATTAAGACCAAGCTATTCATCGTGGCATCGCAAGATACAACCGCAAGTCATTGGACGACATTCGGAGAGCCAATTCTTTGGTTCGCACGAAGGGGAACGAGAACTGTTCCACAATGTTTTACCAAAAGTGCAGCGTGGACAACAGTTGACGATATCGAAGGATATTACGCCAGAGACGGGGAAGACGCATTCCTTCATCCAGTTGAGTTTGATAACAATCACCTTTGCTGGGTAGAATTACAGTGGTTTGAAAGGGCCCGAGAGTGGGAAGGACGTCGAATTGCTCCCACCTCCTATGGATTAGATATCCTCATAAGCGAACTTACTCGACCAGAAGCACAATCACTCGGAGCAATACTACCTCCATCCCCTACCACCATACCCTCAGAGGTAGAATCGGTTCGACAGGAAGAACCAGAAACCATTACCATTCAAGAACTGGTGCCCATAATTGATCAACTAGCAAGGGTCACCGAACAGTTACACATTAGTCCAGTCATGGCTACCCAAACTACCCATCAAACTGCAGGAAGAACGTTTACACTCGATGAACTAGCAGATTTACGCATTGCAGGGTCAGATCGACCAGACCCCCCAGATCAAGATCCTTTTCCAGGAAGGGGATTTCCTATCCGAATCCCACTGAACTGGAGGCCACAAATGCCACCAGGCGGAGGACCACCGGGTGGAGGACTGCCGGGTGGAGGATCGCCAGGCGGAGGACCACCAGGGAGAGGAACACCAGGAGGAGGAGGACCACCAGGAGGAGGACCACCAGTAGGAGGACCACCAGTAGGAGGACAAGGTGGAGTACCAGGACAACACAGCGATAAGTTGTGGGGTAACGCCCCAACCATATTCACCGGAGATCGATCCAAGGTGGAAGAATTCCTTCTTCAATGGGAGTTATATGAAGGCATCAACATCAATAATCCGATGATGGCAATACCATTCCAAAAAGCTATGTTATTCCTCACCTATATACAAGGACCTCACGTCACCGAATGGGTAGGATCCATCAGTGCTTGGATGCGACTACAAGTACAGGTCAACCATATTGACCCCACAAACCCATGGTTATGGGACAGCGTCCAGTTGTCATTCAAACGACAATTCCGGGACACACTATGAGAAGAGAGAGCACGAGCAGAGCTCAGGAAAGGAATCAAAATGGGAAATCAGGATATTGACGCGTACGTGGCCAAATTCGAAAATCTAGTTCGTCTCGCTGGCTATCGAGTAGATGAACCATTGGTGGTCGAACTATTTGCCGAAGGACTTCCTCGCAAACTATATGAAACCGTATACACCCTGGACAAACCCCAAACGTACGAAGAATGGCGGAATAACAGTATCCAACGACACGGCGAATGGATTCACATGCAGAACAAGTTCAATCAATTCAAAGCACAGGGAACACCATCACGATGGCCTAGAGCCTTCCAATCAAATCGTAATCCAAATGCTATGGATACCTCTGCTGATCGTACCAGGACTAGAGGAAGATTGGCTAACGCTGAACAAGTATTGGAACAAGATCAAAGGGGTCCACGACCCCCGCAACCAATGAGGGGTGCAAACCCCCCTTTCCAACCAAGAGAAGGGTTTTTGAGGAGGCAGCAACCGCCAGACCTAAGGGAAGTCGTTTGTTACAATTGTCAAAAGAAGGGACACCTCAGTCGCAATTGTACACAGCCTCGACAACCTAGGACCAACGTAAGAAGCTCAGAAGTAGTGGATGACTGCAGCGAGGCGGGTGAAGATCTTCACATCGCCCAAATGGTAGCAGACGATAGAACAGCTACTCAGCGGAAAGACGACTGGCTACGCATGGCGGCAAATGAAACAGATGAGTTTAAGGACCTTGCCATGCAGGAGCTGATGGGGAGAAAGGATTTTGGGGACGCCTGAACCCAACGGCCTGGGTGAGGGCATTACATTGTAACGCTGTATACATAACTCGCTTCCGTTCTATGCGAATTCCAGTACTCTGTCAAACCCATTACAACAAGGCCGACATAAAAGCTCTCATCGATTCGGGAGCTACTGAAAACTTTATAAATGATCGATTCATCAAAAAGCTAGGATTGGGGAAGGCACGACTACCACAACCTAGGAAAATATTCAATATTGATGATACAACCAACAAAGGGGGGATGATTACCCATTACGTTGATCTCCAAATACTCACCAAGGGAGATTACAGGGAAATGAGATTCCTAGTCACGGATATAGGAAGGGAAGATATATTGTTGGGATATCCTTGGCTCAGCGCCTTTGAACCAGAATTCGACTGGAAAAATGGCAACATCCGTTCAAATGCCCAACCAATCATTATCAAATCAATTGGGCAATCCACAAACAAATTCACTACCACTCACGCTCCGTCTAACGACAAAAAGAACAGCATCATAGCCGTCCTCCAATCACAATGCTCTATAAAAGGAGCTGCTACTGAAATGGCAATTGCGGCAGGTCCCGCACCACAAACAACAATACCAGTTGAATATGAAGAATTCGAAAAGGTATTTAGCGAAGAAGAGTCTCATCGATTTCCCCCATCCCGGGAGTGGGATCACGCCATTGAATTGAAAAAGGACACACCTGATCATATCAATTGCTCTATTTACGATTTATCGTTGCGAGAAGATCAGGAGGTTAAACAATTCATCACAGAACATCTGAAGAAGGGATACATTAGACCGTCAAAATCCCTGTACGCATCACCATTTTTCTTCGTTAAAAAGAAGGATGGAAAACTACGCCCAGTACAGGACTATCGCCGATTAAACCAATATACTATTCGCAACAACTATCCCCTTCCACTCATCCAAACCCTCATCAAAGACCTTAGTGGCGCTCACATTTACACAAAGCTCGATGTTCGATGGGGGTACAACAATATTCAAATCAAAAAGGGTGACGAACACAAAGCAGCGTTCAAAACACCTTACGGACTTTTCGAACCAACGGTTATGTTCTTTGGGCTTACCAATTCTCCAGCCACGTTCCAAACAATGATGAACGCCATCTATAAGGACACAATCTCGAAACATGAACAACGGGGTACTATCATACGAGTATATATGGATGACATTGGTATCGCAACAAAAACAACACTTGACGACCACGTTGCCGCAGTCAAAGATGTGCTTCAAGTAGCACAACAGTACGATCTCTACTTCAAGCCGGAAAAATGCACTTTCCATGCTGCGTCCCTTGATTACCTGGGGGTAATCCTTGAAAAGGGGGTAACACGCATGGATCCCATCAAAATCGCAGGCATCAAAGACTGGCCAACACCAACCAAAGTCAAGGACGTACGATCTTTTCTCGGCTTCTGCAATTTTTATCGCCTTTTTATCAGAGGATTTGCGTCGATCGCCAAACCTCTAAACAATCTCACAAAGAAGACAGTGGAATGGAGCTGGGGACTGCAACAACAACATGCGTTTGAGACGCTAAAACGACGAGTAACAAGTGAACCGGTGCTAACACACCCGGTTTTACAAGACCAATTCGAATTGGAAGTAGACGCATCAGGTTTCGCGGTGGGAGCTGTGCTACTTCAAAAGAAATCTGACAACAAAAGATACCCCATAGGATACTATTCTGCAACATTAAACGCAGCAGAACGCAACTACGATATCTACGATCTGGAGTTACTGGCCATAGTCAAAGCGCTTCGCCACTGGAGAGCACTATTAGCTGGATCCCCACACAAAATCAAGGTCTTCTCCGACCACATGAATCTGAAATACTGGAGAGAACCACAAAAGATTAGTAGACGAGTAGCCAGGGAAGTCCTTGAATTATCAGAATACGATCTGGAAATTCACCACATCAAAGGAACCGCAAATGGCCGTGCAGATGCACTATTGAGACGACCCGACTATAAGCAGGGTGAAGAAGACAATGAAAATGTAACGGTACTACCTGACCACATCTTCATCCGAAACACAATGACGCAAAGAACGGGAATGCCCAATCATCCTCAAGGCGTTCTGACAGTACAAGATATGACGCCAGCCAATCCTAGCGACGCCCAGGATGAAACAATCCTACGTCCATGGGTAGATTCCCACAACCTGAAGAAGGTAAATGGAGTGTGGTATAAGCAAGGGAGACGAGTGGTGACCAAGGGAAGTAAAGAAAGACGAGCGATCGCAGAAGCTCATCATGAACCCCCAGTATACAGACACCCAGGCATCAACAAGACAATCAAATTAGTAGAACGAAACTACTGGTGGCCGACACTACGACCAGATGTCACCGCGTATGTACAAGGATGCGCGGATTGTCAATGGCATAAAGTCAACAATCGACCCATCAGGGCGTCACTACAACCCATCTATCCGAAACCAGAAGCAATGCCGTTTGAAACAATCGCACTCGACTTCATCACAAAATTGCCGGTGTCAGAAGGATATGATTCTATCCTTACAATCACTGATCACGATTGTACTAAGGCATCCATCTTCATCCCATGCAAAGAAGAGATCAACGCAGAAGAAGTTGCAATGTTGTATCTCAAACACGTGTTCATCAGATACGGACTCCCCACAAAGATAATAAGTGATCGAGACCCTCGATTTGCATCCAAGTTCACATGGGAACTTTGTAAACAATTGGGGATCACGCAAAATATATCCACGGCCTATCATCCTCGTACTGACGGACAATCGGAATGAACGAATCAATGGCTAGAGCAATATCTCCGCTTTTGGGTAAATGAGCGGCAGGACAACTGGGCGCTGTACTTACCCCTGGCAGAGTTCACACACAATAATTGGCCAAACGAGGCAACAGGGCAGTCTCCATTCTTTCTCTTAACGGGACATCATCCGCGTGCTGATTGGAAAACGACTCCAACCCCTTTACCCCAAGTGGCGTTACGGCTTGATCAGTTCAAACAAGCACGAGCACACGCCCAACAACAAATCATCAAGGCACAAAGGTCATGGGTTAAGCACAAAGAAACACCCAAATTTGGAATCGGAGACCTTGTATGGTTAGAAGGACGTCATCTGAGGACTCATCAACCTAGCGCCAAACTTGCGCCCAAACGACATGGACCCTTCAAAATCAACCAGGTGATGTCCCCAGTTAATTATAGACTGGAAATTCCCACGCAATGGAGCATTCATGACGTGTTTCATATCGATCTTCTCACCCCCTATCGAGAAACTTCCTTTCATGGACCAAATTTCCCAAGACCACCCCCTGAATTAATCGATGGAGAAGAAGAATACGAAATCGAGAAAATTCTAGACCAACGGCACTTCGGCAGGGGAAGGCGCAAACAATATCTAATCAAATGGAAGGGATACCCAGACTCGGAGAACCAGTGGGTCAACGCCACTGATGTACATGCTCCACAAGCGATAGCTGAGTTCCAACACCTTCAAACTCCGTCGTCAGCATATATAAATGTCCCCTCTCCTAGCGAAGAAGCTCATCAGTTCTTTCTTCGAACTACTATGAGCACTCCCTCTTCCGCTATCAATGACCACACCATCTCCTCTTCTTCCTTTATTGCCTCAACTATCAATGAGGACGTACCCTCCGCAGCCGAGGTTGCCGCCGCCTTCAGATGTATTGGTCCCGGGGATTTCATCCCCGAAACCCCTGATGTATGCGGATACAATGCTGGAGGATTGGAAGAAGACAGAGAGAAGGTGGCGACAGGAACAACTCCGGATCGCCAGGAGCTCCTTGTTGCACAAACGCTTATCAAGGTGCCAAGCGTCTCGGACATCAGTGACATGGTCCGAGTTTGTGGAACTTGTAAGCAATCCGCCCTGTCATGTCCAGGCCACCTTGACTCCCACATCCACTACGACTGTGGAAAACCCATCCATGACTGCGTCTGTAACGACAAGTTCCACTTCATCCCTCCGCCGCCAACGCCTCGATATATCAATGTCGACTGTCCCCCCAGAGTCATCCTCGACACCGCCACCTCATGGGGTGTTCACACCCGTTCTATCCTCCGTCAGCAAGAAGACGACTCTGACAAAGAAAACGAAGATCCCTAGGCGGTTTCGAGACCCAAAGATGAAGGGGTATCACCTACTACGCCGCACACTCGTCGGGGACGTCGAGGAGGTATGGCAGCAGCAAAAGGAAGCCCTCTCTTCCCAGACTACCACGGACATCCCGCCAACATTGAGCGACAGAAGGCTAAGGACAAGGCTGAGGCCTCGGATGGATTTGAACTAAACATCCCTCCACAGTTTATCCCCTTCCGCATGATTATCAACGGGCAACACACTATTGCCAAATACATTCACCTGAAGCCAGGAAACAACGCGGTAGTCTTTGGCTGTATGAAGAAGGGAGGGGAGATTCAACAAGGTGACATGCATGCCGCCCCCAATTTCGACGCTGAAGCATGCGACTACATGCATGATCAGTTGCGTTATCTGCGCAACGATTTCGGAGGACGTCAATGGGTCGACCTGGCCATTGCCGAAATCCCTGATCGAACGCTGGGCGCCGAGATCTCGCGCTATCGCCACGTATCACAGCGCTATGAAGATCTTCACGTGGCGATCACTGCTCTTGAAAATGAGCAGTACGCAGTGGGGAACGAGAAGCGCAAGTGTGTCCGACGGCTTGAAGAGGCCAACGCACTTCAGCGGGTCATGGATAAAGAGGTGGAGGTATGTCGTAACACTACGATTATCCCTTGGGTTTTCGAACAAGGTCATTCAACCTGAAAAGGGGGTAATGTCACGTTGACATCATGTTGTTGCTGACTTCAAAGGATGACGAGGCTTCCGGAGTTTCGGGACTGCTTACTAGTTGGTTATGACTACGATAGTAAGCATATATTAGTCATGGACACTTATGCGTCACCAGTGTTTGGGATTACCGGTGTTTCAGGTATTATTAGAACGGACACTTACTCATTACTAGTATAGCCGTACTAGGGTTTGGATTCCAGCTGCGCTTTAAAGCCAGCGAGTAACTGTATATAAGCTGTAGTATCAAGACCAAGGCTCTTCAGCTTGGTCTTCTCGAATCATCACCTGTTCTCATATACTAGTACCTCGGGTACTAAGTGATCGCTCTTCGCTCCTCATCCTTGTGGACATTGTCCCTTGTGATTATTCTTGAGTACCCAATATCTTTGATTTGGTGTATCAACAAGTCGTTACGTGTTTTCCTCTTGTCACGCCTTCACAAGTCACCTAAGTCAGGCCAGCGTTAGGTGATAACGCTACACATGTTGTAACGTGTGCGCAGTTGAACTGGAACTCGCATAGATTGGTAGTGTATAATGTACACAGAGTTACAACAAATTGCCCTCACCCAGGCCGCTGGGTTCAGGCATCGGCAAAATCCGTCCCCATCAATTTCTGAAGGATGAGGTCCTTTACATCATCTCCTTCACTGGCCACTTTCCTTAACCAATTTTCGGCTTTATCTTCATCAGTCTTCAGCTTGTCTTCGGCACTCCTGATTTGAGGGGTGCGTTTGTTTCATTGCGGTTGGCGGCAATCTCTACTGATGTGCCCCATTTTGTCGCAGTTGTAACACCGGACTTGGCTAAAATCTCAGCGGTTTTCACATTGTCTCTGAAGGTATCCTCCTCTTGGCGGAAATGGAGGTCGTGGTGTATTGAGGATGTCTTCTGCTCCTGCGAGTCTTCCTCTGACTCGATCCACCGATGTGTCCATCGCGTTGGGGTGTGATAGTGGGGCGAGTAGTTTTGCCAATCCCCCTGATTGGTTCCTGTTAGTGCCGGTTTTGAATGTGTCAAGGTTTCTGCGCACCATCTGCATGTGTATCCACTTTTGCTGTCTTTTGAGAGCTGATGCTCTCCATTCTTCATACGTCCTGGGGTCATCGTGTTGATACATGGCTTCGTAAAGCGCTCTCAGTAGTCCTTTTATGAAGTACTTGAGAGTTTGTTCCGCATTGATGTCGTAGTTGGCGTATCGAACTAGCTGTTCAAATAGCGCGATGTAATCATCGATTTTCCCATCTTTCATGCATATTCCAGTGTCGAGCTGGGCTTGCGCTTGTTCCTTGCTGAGGACATTGGCGAATTGCCTCCTAAAGGCCTGTAGGATGTTATCCCACAACCTATTGTCAAACTGGCTGACTCCTCGTGTTACTTCTCCTACCAACCACTGGCTTGCGGACATGACCCAGGCGTTAACCAGGTCTCCTTGAATGTAAGTGAGAAACAACATAGCTTTCTGATATTTGTTTCTCATTGCAGTGTGGCTGGCATTTACCCCAGCATATACTTCCCATTGAAGGATGAATCCTTCCACTTTGGATCGATCTCCGTTGAAGGAGCTCGGGGGGTTGCCTATGAATTTGTCCGTTTGTGCGTGATGTGGCTGTCCTCCTCCTCCTCCTTGTGGTGGGCCTCCTCCACCTCCTTGCGGTGGGCCTCCTCCACCTCCTTGTGGTGGGTCTCTTCCTATGTCAGGTTGTCATGCAAATGGGTATCCTTGGATCCCATCTCCTCGATTGATTTGTGCATGTGGCTGAGGGGGTGGTTCGTTGTAATCGAAATTAAACCCTCCTGGTTGGTCTGGTTGGTCGGGCCCCATTGCACGTCGTGCAGCTTGTAGGTCTTCAGGAGCCATGTCTACCATGTGTCCCGTTCATTCATCGATTACTAATGGTCTTGGTTCTTCGACCATTGCGTGAGTTGCCATTCTGATAGGGTCTGGGATGTGTAACGTAGCTGTTTGTTGAATAATCTCTTCCACTTCTGGTTCCTCTTCATGAACCTGAATGTTTTCAGGCTCTTCTGCAATTGATGGTGTGTATGCCCATTCACTCGTGTGGCTGGTGTCTGATCTTGCAGGTGTTCGGTGTTGGAGTTCTGGGGATGGGAGGTCGTGACTTTCTTCTTCTTCTGGTTGCCTGTCTATTCTCCCTTGCTGGTCGATGTTCCATGAATCCGTCAATGGTATGTTGCAGTGGAGGTCGTTGCCAGCTGGTCTAGCCACTTCAAAATGACAAAGTGTTCAGTTCCACCTAAGTTCCACCCAGCAGCACCTGTCTCTGTTGAAAACAATGGGGTGATACCTTTGTGCGGTGGCTGCTTCTGTGTAGTAACCAGTGTTGAAATGTTTGTATTCTCCTGTCCTTCATTCGTCGGGGATTGTTCTTCACCGAACTCTTCCCACAACATATCTGACAGGGGTGTCCCATTCTCTGCTGTCTATTCTGTAGGGTTGGAAGTCCCAACCGTCCTTTGTGTTGATCGTCGCCACAGCGTATGAGAGAGCTTGACACTGATGTAATGCCTGACAGGGCCTGAGCCTGACTTAGGCTGATTGATACACGGTGACGAAACGGGATGACTTAGCAACAACATGTCTACACTCGAAGGTGAGACTATATGAGGACACTAGGATGCGCCTCCCTGAGTTGCTTCGACCTTTACTGAATGTCCAACGACTCTGCAAGAGGGAAGAGAAGAGAAGTCGCCTGCTGATTCCAGAAGGTACAAAAGTGTCAAGCTGTCGACCACAACAGTCGACAGCTGCCTTATAACTAATGCTCAGTGATACACCTTCATCAGCGATATTGCCACTACTACTAACGCTTCATAATCGTCCACTAAGCTCATGAGTAATCATACACATCATATGAGTAAACAACCAGTCCTGCTTGGTAAGATTCAGGAGCGACTCGTCATCCTGCTTACCCGTCATCAAAGTATCAATGCGTAACAACAATGGTGATTAGGCCGTGGTGCAGGAACCTTAGGCAGCAGAGGTGAACAAGCAGGGTGTGGCTGTTAAGACCATGGTCTGACTTAGACCTTGTCACGCGATGGCGAATAACGTGACTTAGCAAATGCGTGTCAACACACGAATGTAACGTCCCGGGTCATAGTAAGTATCTGACCTAAGCCAATAACTCAGGGACATGGCATGACGGACTATTACGGTAAGACGATTGGTGATTCACTGTACGATGACTGATGATATGACGGGATGATGACTGATTGTGTACTATACGATGACTGATGGGTTTGTGATACGATTACTGATCATACGTGGACGATTACACAGCCAAGGAGTGGTCTTAGTAGTAGTGGCAGTCTCGCTGACGAAGGCGGACTGCAGCTGGTACTATATAAGGAAGCTATCGACTGTTGTAGTCGATAGCTTGGATTTCTTGTACAACTTCTCGTCTTGGAATCTCAAGTGTTCTCTCTCTCTCTCTTTCTATCTCTTGTCCCATCGAAGAGGACGTCAGAAGTAACTCCGCCTTCGAGCGTTGAGACGCAACTCAGCCTTCGTGCTTGAGTCCGAGGAATCGCTAAGTCACCGCGTTCACCTTATCGCCTAAGTCAGGCTCACGTGCTGCTGCACGTAACATTAAATCCAAGCTCTCTGAATACAACCATCGAACGCCGTGGCGACTCAACACCAAAGACGGTTGGGACTTTGTACCCTATCGATCGACTCAAGAGAACGGGACGCACCCGCTCGATACATTTAGGACGAGTCAGGTGGCGACACGTACCAGACACCAGAAGATCCGAAGAAAACAATACCGGATACTACGCGGAGGCAGCCACCTCACAAAGATATCATCCAGTAGTATTCAACAAAGAACGCTGCTGCTGGATCGAACTCAGGTGGAGCAACACCAACAACTACTTTGAAGCAACACGACCAGCAGCCGACGACCTACATATCAACATACCCTTGGTCGACGCACGTCCAATCAGTCAACAAGGACCTATAGACGGTCAAGAAAATAAACCTCGACTCTGAACCACCGCAAACAGAGCTTCAAATACGATCAAACACACCAGCGGCATCCAGCATCACTAGCGAAAGGCAACCAACAGAGCCTAGCGAGGAGGAGAACCCGAACAAATCGCAGTACAATCACCAGAGATAGACGCACTCGTGCACAAACAGCTGAGTTACAGATCCCTGAACCAATCAGGGACTACCATACAGTTATATGACGACCCAAACAGAAGTATCGCCACCCCGGCTCATCATAAACGAGCAAACCGGCCACGTACAACCAATAACCCGAAGACATGGAAGCGGTCAATCGAGCAATGGGACCAGATATCCCCGACGCACCCAGCATCCCTGAAGGAACCGACATGTTCTACGAATTCAGGCTCAACCGCAACAGAGTACCATCGCCTGACAACAGGCCATTCCCACCGCTACGACCACGAGACGGAAGGCCACCAGGAGGAGGATCGCCAGGACCAGGAGAGGACCACCAGGAGGAGGACCACCAGGAGGGGACCACCTTAGGAGGACCCGCAGTAGCCCCCAACATACATCAAGGGGGAAACGACAAATTCATCGGTAACCCACCACCCACGTTTACAGGACAAAGGTCAAGCAGAGGCCTTCATCCTCCAATGGGAGGTCTACGCAGGAGTCAACGAATCATTCAGCTATGCTGAATAAGTATCAGAAAGCTATGTTGTTCCTCACATACATCCAGGGAATGCGGTTAACCAATGGGTCATGTCCGCAAGTCGATGGCTTGTAAATGAAGTGGCCACAGGGACCAATCAATTCGACAACAGACTATGGGAGAATCTACTCCACGCCTTCCAAAGGCAGTTCGGCGATTCAGCAAGGAACGAGCGCAGGCACAGCTAGATGCCGGAATACATATGAAGGAGGAAAAATCGACGACTACATCGCCCTGTTTGAACAACTCGTTCGACACGGTACAACATCAACCGAACAAACGCTCAAGTACTTCACTAGAGGACTACCAAGAGCGTTATACGAAACCATGTACCAACATGATGACCCCGCAACTACGAAGAATGGAGGGAATCCGCCCTGAAGAGGCAACAAAAATGGATTCACATGCAGACGGTCAGGGGAAACCTTGACGCCTTCAAACCAGGACGAGCGCAAGGAGGAAACCTAGCTAAGTTACTCGCACCACTAAATGACGACCGAATGGACACTTCAGCAGATCGGGTACGAGGACGATTGGCCGGAGCAGAAGACGTGCTTCAAAATTATAGGCGAAACGATGGACCACCGCCAAAACCACCATTCCCACCACGGGGGGTTTATACAACGACAGTATAAACGAGACCACAGCCAAACGCAGTGTTACAACTGCCAGAAGATGGGACACATCAGTCGCGACTGCCAACCACACAGGCGTCGCGAAACACAAGCACGAGTCGCCGAGTCCGCGCCAACTAAAGAAGAAAAGGCAGCGGAATGGCTACGAGGAGTGGCCGGAGATGATGAAGAAGTAAAAGACCTAGTCCTACAACAATTGATGGGACAGGATTTTGGAAGCGCCTGAACCCGGCGGCCTGGGTGAGGGCAATACGTTGTAACTCTGTGTACATTATGCGCTATCGTTCTATGAGAGTACCAGTGTCAATTCGTGCAAGTTACAATATGGCCGACATCAAAGCGTTGGTGGACTCAGGAGCCACTGACAACTTCATCCATCCACAATTCGTCAAAAGGATGGGATTGGGACAACGGGCACTAGATAAGCCCAAAAACATTTATAACATCGACGATACCACTAATAAAGCGGGGCAGATCACACACTACCTCACGCTCAATGTGGAAACAGGAGGAACGCAAAGAGAAATGCGATTCCTTATCACGGACATAGGAAAAGAAGACATACTACTGGGATATCCATGGCTTGCGACCTACGAGCCAAGATTTAGCTGGCGTCATGCCACTATTGACGAGAAACAACTCCCCATAGTACTACGATCAATCAATCCAAACGACAAAAAAGCAGTACTAGCAAGGTTGCTCAAAGAGGAAGACAACGACGTGCAGGTATCGCATGTTTACCACGGAAGCCAAAGAACAAATAGCGACCAAACTAGAAGAACAAGTATATGGGCGACGATCGGCGGTTGAACTCGCAATTGACGCCAAACAATACACAAAAACGGTCGACATACCAAAAGAATACCATCAATACGCGAAGGTATTCGGAGAAGAAGAAGCAAAAAGGTTCCCACCAAAAAGAAGTTGCGACCACGCAATCGAATTCAAAAAAGGGGCACCAGAAGCCATCGATTGCAAGGTATACCCAATGACAAGGGTCGAAGACGCAGCACTCGACGACTTCATCGACGAACAAGTAGGAAGGGATATATTCGTCCCTCAAAATCCCCGTACGCATCATCGTTCTTTTTTATCAAAAAGAAGGATGGAAAGCTACGACCTGTCCAGGACTACCGAAGGATCAACGAGTGGACGATACGAAATCAATATCCACTCCCCTCATCAATGACCTGATCAAAGACCTCGGAGGAGCGCAAATCTTCAGCAAACTAGACGTCCGACAAGGCTATAACAATATACGAATCAAAGAGGGCGACGAACACAAAGCAGCGTTTAAAACACGCCGCGGACTTTTTGAACCAACCGTTATGTACTTTGGACTGTGCAACTCACCCGCTACATTCCAGAGTTTCATGAACGAGATTTACCGCCCAACCATAGCAAAACATGAAGCCTTAGGAACTACGATACGGGTCTACATGGACGACATTGCCATAGCCACAAAACGACAACCGCACTCCTCGAAGAAACATCAAGAAGCAGTCTGTGACGTTCTCGCCGTCGCTCAAAAACACGACCTCTTCTTCAAACCAGAAAAGTGCACTTTTAACGCTCCTAGCATTGATTACCTGGGGGTAATCCTTGAAGAGGGGGTGACACGCATGGACCCCGTCAAAATTTCGGGCGTTCGCGACTGGCAATCCCCATCATCGGTAAAGGACGTACGGTCATTTCTTGGTTTCTGCAATTTCTACCGGCAATTTATTAAAGGATTCGCTGCTATCGCCAAACCGTTAAACGAGCTAACGCGCAAAGACGAACCCTGGGAGTGGGGAGAACGACAACAAACAGCGTTTGACACGCTTAAACGAAGGGTCACCAAGGAACCCATCCTCGCACATGCTGACCAAACCCAACAATTTGACCTAGAAGTCGATGCATCTGGGTTTGCAGTAGGAGCGGTACTACTACAGAAGAAACAAGATGGAAAACGACACCCAGTAGGATATTACTCGGCAACGCTCAATGCAGCCGAGCGCAATTACGACATATACAACCTCGAACTACTGGCTATAGTAAAGGCGCTGCGAAACTGGAGGCATCTACTCGCCGGATCACCCACAAAGTACGCATATTTTCAGATCATCTCAATCTCCGATACTGGCGAGATCCCCAGAAAATCAGTCGAAGAATAGCTAGGGAAGTCTTGGAACTGGCCGAGTATAACTTCGAGATACACCACGTGAAGGGAACCGCCAATGGAAGAGCAGACGCCCTGTCAAGACGCCCCGACTATGACCAGGGAGAAAAGGATAACGAAGACGTTACGGTTTACCAAGCAAACTATTCGTACGAACTATCAAAACCACAAGACAAAGAGACCAAAAAATACGCAAATGGGTGGATCCACACAAGCTGACAAAGGCCGATGGACTGTGGTGGTATCAAGGACAAAGATTGGTCGTTACGGGGGAACCAGACGAAATCAGAGAAGTAATCCGCATACATCACGATCCTCCAATTCACGGACACCCAGGAATAAATCGAACAACCCAGTTGGTAGAACGACAATACTGGTGGCCAACAATGAAGAACGATATCGCGGACTATGTCCGAGGATGCGCCGATTGCCAACGATGCAAAGTCAATACACAAAAGACGAAGGCACCGTTGCAACCATTATTCCCAAAACCAGAAGCGACACCGTTCGAAGTGGTGGCGCTAGATTTTATCACGAAGCTCCCCAAGTCACGAGGATACGATTCCATTCTGACGATCACTGACCACGATTGTTCCAAGGCATCTATATTCATACCATGCGTCGAAGAAATATCGGGAGAAGAAACAGCGGTCCTCTACGCCAAACATGTGGTAGCTCGGTTCGGACTACCCTCAAAGATTATCAGCGACCGAGACCCCCGATTCGCGTCCAAGTTCACGAGAGAACTGTGCCGAATCCTGGGAATACAACAAAACATCTCGACGGCCTATCACCCCCGAACCGATGGACAATCGGAACGCAACAACCAATGGTTGGAACAATACCTCCGATTCTGGGTCAATGAAAGGCAAGACAATTGGGCAGAATATCTAGCGCTGGCGGAATTCGCACATAACAACTGGACCAATGAGTCCACACGCGAGTCACCATTAGATTACTGATGGGATATCACCCACGCGCTGACTGGACAGATCAGCTGTCGCCGATACCACGGGTCGAGACAAGGCTGAAACAATTGAAAGAGATAAGACAACAAGCACAAGGACAAATGAAGAAGGCGCAACAGTCATGGATTAAAAATCGTGACACACCCAAGTATCAGGTGGGAGATAAGGTCTGGCTCGAGGGACGTCATTTGCGCACCAACCAGCCAACCACGAAGCTTGCGCCCAGACGGCACGGCCCGTTCGCGGTCATCCAGGTGATGTCACCCGTCAATTATCGACTAGAACTTCCCACACAGTGGAGCATCCACAATGTGTTCACACAGATCTTCTCACACCTTACAAAGAAACGGTGACTCATGGCACCAATTATCAACGCCCGCCACCTGAGTTGATCGATAACGTGGAAGAATACGAGGTCGAAAGGGTACTAGACTCCAGAAGAAGGGGCGAGGGCGCAAACTACAATATCTAATCAAGTGGAAGGGATACGCCGACTCGGACAACCAGTGGGTCCCGTGGGATGATGTCCATGCAGACGATGAGATAAGGAAGTTCAAACACAATAACCCGCAGGCTGAAATACACTTAAAAGCAGCCTTGACAGAACGACCTTCACTATCATCCCCTCATACAATGGCTCATGTCCCACTCACCATTATCAACATTGACGACATCCCCTACGTCAACACCCTCACCACATACGACACCAACAACAATGTGGACGACCCCTTCTGCTCTGCCGTCGAACATGTCAGGCAACTGCAGAGCGAGACCAAGATGCACGAGAACAACAAGAGCGAGACCTGGCCGAGGCTCGCCGGCGATTCCCCACACCCGCTAGCGGAAGAGTGGAGACAGATGAGGAAGGACTACGGGCTGTTGAAGGAGGTGATGACCTCTTGGCGATTGGACCAAGTAACGAAGATGACGCCGAAGGAGAGCGATGAGGATACAACGGCTGATGAGGCAAGTATCCACCAGTCCTCCACCGCCTTCACGTCCACCACCGCTGT
>WITN01001339.1:0-19759 GCA_015025155.1 Lactarius quietus
TAATAGAACACGACGGGCGTCGCATCCCCGCGAAGTACGTGCGGGTTCGGATGCTCGATAACCCGGAGGTTTTCGGAACGATGGGGAGGGGTTCGCCGATATACCGAGCCGAGATTCATGCAGAACCCTGCAGAGATATGGGTCCGCCAGCTGAGTATAACCGAAGTCAACTACAGTATTTCCGCGCTGACTTCCGTGGCAAGCGGCAAGTAGATGAAGCCCTCGCTAGGCTTGGGGATATATCTCTCCAAGCCGAAGTCAGGCGCTACCGCTCGTCTATGGAGGTCATCGCGGAACTTGAAGACGCCATCAAGAAGCTCGAGGACGATATCTACGTCCATACAGACCGAGCACGACACTCAGCAACCCGGTTAGGGCGGGCCCATGCTCTGAGGCCCTCAGGGTACGTGACGAGCATGAGACGGACGTCGGACTAACTACGGTGACCAATTGGGTCGTGGAGCGTGGGCGCTCACCCTTGTAAAGGGGGTGATGTTACGTCCCAGGTCGTAGCCGGTATCCGACCTAACCCATAAGCGATGGGACGTGACTCGAAGGGGTGCTTACTTCTACTTGATGACCACGCGGCTGTCGTCTTACTTATCATGATGTGGATTACTGATAGTGTTACGGTTCGATGACTGATGAATACTGTACGATTACTGATGGTAGTAGTTGGTATTAGTGGACGATCACTCAGCAGTAGTAGTAGTGGCGGTATCGCTGACGAAGGCGTACCACCAAGAATCGGTTATAAGGTGGCTGTCGACTGATGTAGTCGACAGCTTGACACTCTTGTATTCTCAGACAATCTAGTCGAGGTTCCTCTCTTCTACCATTGGTCATCGCTCCCTTAGGACGGCTCTTTCAGGAGTCCGTACAAGACAAGTCTCACCTTTGCGTGTAGACTCAATTCGCTAAGTCACGTTACTCGCCATCGCGTGGAAGGGTCTAAGTCAGACCACCATCATAACATCTAGGAACTTATGGCCGAAGCACTATCACAACTTCTCACCACAGGGCTCATGGCTTGCTTCGCACACACACCCGACATCTGCCCAGGCACGCCATCCACCGTTCCAAGGTGTCCCTTGCGTGATGTAGGCATAGCATGACTATGCATGATGCTGTGCAAGCCTGAAGACTGTGACTGCAATTGCTGTTGTTGCGAGCTACCGGAATGGTGATGGCGCTGGATGATATGCCAGCCATTGGAGCCAGAGCCATCTCTGATGCTCGTACGTGCGCTTGCATCGGGTGGTGTTATAGGCGGTGTGAGGGAGTGAGAGGTTATCGGGGGAAAGTCGCGCATTGTGGCATTGAAAATGAACCAAGCCTTGGTGTGCAATGAGGGAGTCGAGTACATCTTGGCTGAGCTGGTGCTCAGCCAGAGCTCATGGTCTGGGTGCAACATTGTGCCCGGGCAGAAGATCGCAGCAAGATCTATGGGGCGGTGGTCATCATGAAGAAGAGTTGAGGAGATGAACGGGAGTAAGGAGCGTACTTTGCGCAGTCATCAGGCTTTGTTGGATGTACAGGGAAAGATGGGGAGGAGGTAGAGACGGTAGAGAAGGATATTTGATTTAAGTTCATGTGTGCCATCAAGTGGATAAGCTGCATGTATGTTGTGATGATTGCCTCTTCAAGTTTATTGAAAGGCTTGTTTGCTGTCCGAAAACTGGCCCACTGGCAGTTCTGTTCGAAACCAACCAATGAAGAAAAGAGATTATCTCCTCCATCCTAAGGAACACATACCAGTACTGATCGCTTCTCGGAATTATGGCGAACAAAAGAGGAATGTCAGGTCAAAATCAAAGACTGGGTCAAGAGAAGAACTGGAACACACAGAGAAATAGAGGCCATATGGTATCATGGGCTTGTAAAGCAAGCAATAATGTCAGTGACAGCAGTAGAGCTGCACAAGCATGCCTATCAGATATGTCCCGGTGGCTGGTGGCCAAAACAGGTCATTCCCAGTCAAGTTCCTGTCCCAAAAACTTACCCCTCCCATACCCCCGCTACCCCCACAGAAGGGTAAGGGTTTGTCAAGGGTACCAAAAGGTCTACCCTTTCCCTTACCCTTGCGTACCCCTGACAATACCCCCAGGGTTTTACATACCCCTGTCATTCTCTAATGCCTTGTCGGGTTTCCTAAAAGTAAAAGGAGAAGCAACACAAGCAGTAAAACTATTTAACTCACCTCACAATATGTGGTAAAAACCCGAGAGCAACACGCACTGATAGAGGAAAAGAATATATAAATGATGCACTAAGGACATGGTGTCAAGAAAGGGGGATAGATGATCAGAAAACCCCACCATATTCACCTGCACAAAATGGTATAGTGGAGAGAGCTAACAGAACACTTGTTGAGTTAGCAAGAGCCATGATAAACACTCAAAAATTACCTGAATTTCTATGGGAACATGCTATCCTCTATGCTGCGTATATACGAAACTGATCATATACTCATATCTTAAAAGACAAAACCCCTTATCAGTTATGGTTTAATGAAAAACCTAACATCACTCACCTTCGAGAGTTTGGAGCACCAGTATGGGTACTTTTACAAGGACAAAAAGAACAACGCAAGATATTACCAAAGTCAAAAAGGAGAGTATATGTAGGCTTCAACGAAGGATCAAAATCAGTAAAATACTATAATGCAGAGATAAGAAAAATACTAACCTCCCAAAACTACTGCTTTCTCACCCCTCCTAATAGCAAATCCCTGCCAGATACAATTGAGGTTGCACCCAGTGTACAGCACAAAGGGGAGCAGAGGGGAGACACACTGTCACCAAGCGATGCACTGACAAAGGGTGGACAGCTCAAGGAGATGTTTACAGTGATACCCTAAGTTCCCTATAAGCCGGTAGAGAATGACTTAGAGTGCTTGAGTTCGGAAGGATGAGGAATATAGCATGGTCAGTGATTGTGTTCACCGAGCCCAACCAAAGGATACTGGTAATGGCTAGAGAGGGACACACAACCAAGCGACCTTTGGCTGTGAACAGTGTTGGCAAAGCTGAGGGAACTCGACTTAGACCCGCTGAGACAAACACTTCAGAACACTTTGTGATGTGAACTATGGGGCTCGGAATACAAGGTGACTGTATGCCGAAGCGAACCTGGGCTGAGTACTGCCAACTTTCCCAGGCTGACTTTGACAAGGTGCAGGCCCAGCTCCTAACGTTGGGTCAGAGTGTGCCCCCTTCTGCCCTTCTTCTTCCTTGACCGTCCCATCACCTGTTGCTTGCACTGCCTCCATCACGGTGACTTCCTCTTCACCTGCAGCATCCACTGCTGCAGCTTCTCCATCTGAGCTGCCTCTTTGCCAAGTCCAGCCTTCGCCCTCTGAGGCGCAGGTTTCTACCATTCTTTCCCCTATCTCTCCAACCATGCTGCCTTCACAACCCGCTAGGGTTAAGTCACAAAAGTGCCCGCTCTGGTCAGTGGCTGTTGCTGCCACTGCCGCGATGAAGGTACGCTACATTTCCATCCTTGGTCATGTTCACGCTAACTCTCCCACTCTGCCCTGCCACAGGAGCCGTCTCTGGTTGCACAGAGCAGTACCAAGTGGGCCTGGTTGCCCGACATTGTAGAGGTCGTCAGGCCTCCTGCCGACACTTCTTGACTGGTCGTGGTAAGTCTGTGTCGTCTCTTCCTGGTTCTGCTTACTAATACATGGTAGTGCGACATGTGCTCGCAGAAAAAGGTGAAGTGCAAGCAGGAGCCTGGTCAGCTGGCTAGCACACCCTGTGTCTGGTGCAAGACGTGCGGTGTCACCTGCGTGCAGTCCAAGAAGGTGGGTTGCTGCAAGTGTGCCCCCTGGACCCCCACCGCTTCCACGGTCGCCACGTCCATTGCTGCCAAGTCATCACACAATGCCGGCCACTTCGACCTGGCTTGGGACATGGATGGCCCTGTCCTCAACCTCATCACAGGTGGCATGGTTACTGCCACCAAAGCTGAAAGCTCCGCCGTGCGCTTTTGGCACTACAAGGCTGAAAAGTCATGTCGATTGTGGGTGATGGTCACCACACGGGACAACTGGATCCAGGACATATACCTCAAGTCCCTCAAGCATGCCGTCTACAATGCCGCTGCCGAGCTTCTGGCAAAGCACGCTTGTACTGCCACTTTGGACTCCACCAGTAAGGGCAAGGGCAGAGTGTCTGCCAACCCCATGGGAGAGGATGAGGTAGTGGAGCTCGCCAGTGATGGTTCCAAGGATGAGGAAGGAGACGACAAGGAGTAGATAGGCTTGCAGACCTTAGCTTCGTAGCTTGGCTGGTGTTGGCCTTTCCTTGTTTTTGTCATATGTCGAATGGACTGTTTTAGTAATTGCTGGAATTGGACTTCATTGTGTACACCACCCACGTGAGATTGTTGTGTGAAGTTGTGTGATCAGCTTGTTGTGAAGTGATCAGTTGTCAGCTGCCGAGGCTCAATTGCCTCTCTGTCTTCTCCCTGCTGAATAATAATCAGCTATCCCTAGCCGCAATGGCCTGAACCATTCATGCAGTCCTGCTTGGTGATACAGACTGGTCCTTTCCTGGTGTAGCGTTATCACCTAACGCTGGTTCGACTTGAACCGATCTGTGACGTGATGCTCGAGCGTATGGATGAATCTTGACAGACACGGGCAACTTAGCTAAGTTGCACGGCCACTAGGTCACTTGGTTGACACTAGGGTATCCCGAAGGACAAGCTTCAATCGAATGATTGGAATAGAGCGAAGAGAAGACAAAGGGTGATGATTCAAGAAGACCAAGCTGAAGAGCCTTGGTCTTGACACTACAATATATATACAGTTACTCGCTGGCTTTAAAGCGCAGCTTCGAATCCAAACCCTAGTACAACTATACTAGTAATGAGTCATTGTCCGTTCTAATAATACCTGAAACACCGGTGAACCCAAGTACCGGCGACGCGTCAGTGTCCATGACTAATTGAGGCTTACTATCGTAGTCATAACCGTATAGTAAGTGTCCCGAACTCTGAAACTTCGTAACAACGATGACAATTAGTCCGAGCAATGTCAAACTGTGACACCTGGCACCTATTTAGCTGCACCTAGCCTCAGTCAGTGAATGCCAAAGAAGCATGTTGCAACCCTATTCCCCATCACCAAACTAAATCATGTCCTTGTCCCTGGATCATCGCTGTTCCACACCTCCTCCTTGGCTGCAGGAAACCTTGTCTGCTGAGTCGGTCCATGTGGTGTATCAAGGTGCCTCGGATTGTTTTCTCCACTTCAGAGAGACTTGGCCTCCGGCTCCTCGCCATGATGTGAACATGTTGAAATGGTTGCACTACTTTCAGGGAGCTTGGGTATGTTGCGCTTAGCTCTGTTGCGGATGATCTAATGTCCCGATCAGATGCACTTGGAGTTGACTTCCCAAGTCACTGGTCTGAGCTACAATGGAGTGCTCGCCATTCTCGGTGATGCTGCCCCAAAGAACGATTTGTATGAAACTGCAAAGCACCACATTGAACTATTGAAGGCAAATGATATGATGACTGCCGAAGAATACTCCTGGCACAGTGCCAAGTTCGATCAGGAGTGTATTGCCTCGGTCACCAAATGACAAGAAATGGAGACTTGGATGATGGTTGAGGCCGATCAGATCCGCCATGAGATGACTGTGGTTATTGGAGTGCCGGTTGATCCAAGCACAAGCACTCCCGTCCATTCTGGAGTTCCGATCAGTGATGAAGGAAATGCAATGGCGCTACGGGCAGTTGAAGGGGTCAGTGCCAGGGCTCTGAGCGACAGTTCCACCAACAACAGGGAAGAAGGGAAGTTGTAACTTATTGAATTGTTTCTGGTTCACCAAATATGTGCGCCTAAGATACTTAAATTCATAATGGCCATGCTGTGTTATGTCAATGAAGCTGGGTAAGGTTGCAAGGTACAATTTGGAACTAAACAAGTGGAAAACAGAACTAAGTGAAAACGAGATTGGTCAAGGGAAAGGTATAGTAGGACTCAAATCAGCTTTCCTCCCTGCTGAAAGATCTATTGCGGGGGGTCTTATTCATCATCACTGTCAGCCTTGGGTATATTCAAGGGATGGTCTTTGTCAGCCTCAGTATCGTTTCAGACTTGTAGAGTTGTCTCATCAATATCCTCCATGAGGCCGATTGGTTCTGTGCATTCTGTCATGGTGTCATTCTCCATTTGCCATAGATGGGTCACCAAAATGTCGAGGTGTTGCTTCAGGTCAGGTATTTCAATATAGTCGCATGCAAAGTAGGGAACTACTTGGTAAGTGGCAATCGGGCTGTGGAATAAGGTGCCATCCAGTTCACAGACGATATATGCACCGCCTTTGCTGCAGGATACTACCACTACAGGACCGAGGTAGCAGGGTCGCATCTTCTGATTGAGTGCTTTTTCTATTGCGGTGTTCTGGAGAAGCACTAGGTCACCGCTTTTGAAGCTGAAGTTGTGTATGGTCACAGCATGTTGTTTCTCAAATTCGCTGGCCACGTGGTTGCAGTGTTCATGAACCCGAGCGTGTAGCCGAGCAAGATCAGCTTCGCGTTTTTGAAGTGCTATGGCACACCACGCAACTATGTCGGTAGTGGAGAGTAAGGAATCAGGAGGTGGTAAGAGGTAGTTCGCTTTGACAATATCAAAGGGCAAAAGTGGGTGTGCTCCAGTTGCCACATAGAAAGGCGAACAGCCCATGTGCTTTCTTGGTGTGATGCGCTCAGACCAGAAGACAGAATATGAGACTTGTGACCACCGGGTTTGATCACCATTGGCCACTTTGAATAATGCCTGCCTGACATTGAAATGTGATCACTCAACAATACCATTCATGCGTGAGTTATAACCACTGATCCAGATATGTTTGACATGGTACTTGTGCTCCAGATAACCGAGCGTTGCCATGAAAGGCTTGCTGTTATCCAAGACTATCTTGGTGAGTGTTCCCCATCAGCAAAGCACATCCTGGAAGATCCAGTCGCCAAGCACCTGTGCTGTCTCTTTTCTGAGCATCCAAAATTCTGGGTAGCCGGTCAGCGAGCACTGTCCTTGTACTATATAAGTGTAGCCACCAGATCGGGGAAGGTGCATCATGTCCATGTACATTTTCACGAACAATGGGGCCAGGGTCACGAAAATGGGCAGGATTAAGACAAGCCGAGTCTGGCAGGTCTGGCAGATATGACAGGTTTTGATGTACCAGGTGACATCCTGGCCCATGAATGGCCACCAGTATCGCTCCATGAGTAATGCCCAGGTTGCATAATAGCCCTGGTGTCCCGTATCATTGTGTGCGGCATGAATCACCTCTATCTGGTGATGTCGGTACAGGATCTGCTTGTGTGCGCCATGAGGGTCCCACTTCCACCGAATATTATTGTCAATAAAGAACTGTGAGGCGAAGCACACAAGTGCCACGTGATCCTGGTCGGAAATATCACTTGGCTGTTCAAAGAACGTCAACCAGTCGTGTACCATTTCCAGATGTTTATCGATGTGTACTGCTGCTTTCCCTCATGGCACCAGGTCATAATTTGGCTCATCAATCTGGGCATTGGCGACCGCATAAGGCCGGGTCAGGGTAATTTCTGAAGCCATGGTCTGGATTAGTAGCGCTGAACAAGGGGCAGGGATCGGACTGTTGAGCATATGAGCAAAGCCGTATAGGTTGTCTATCCAATCCACAAATTCCTTGGCATCCTCCTCATCTTCATCATCATCACTATCATCATTGGGTTGAATTGGTCGCTGAGATAGGCTGTCAGGTCTGTGCTGCTTGCCAGGTACATGCCTGAGCTCAAAGTGGAAAGTAAGTATTGACACAATCCACCTGTTGACACTGGCTGAGGGTGCGACATCTGGGTTATTAAGCATGCCCTTGATGTATTGCGCGTCTACCTCTATGGTTAAATTGCACACGCTGACCAGGTATATTTTGTATGCTCATAGTGCTCAGTAAAGACCATACAGTTTGAGCTTTGGCTGTGAAAAACGGCGCTCTCAATCATTGAGAGGTAAGGAACTGAAGTGAGGGAGGTACCGCTTTTTCAGCATATTGGGGTCCACTTGGCAAAGATAAAACCCAATGGCAATCTGAGAAGTGTTGACAGCCAGAATGACCGGGGAGTCGGAGTTATAATTAATCAGCCAAAGGGCTGGCGAGTTCAATAGTGCTTGTTTGAGGTCTGCTTGCACATAATGTCGCAGACATGTGTCGATGTGGACATAAAAGCCCACCTGCAAAGTGATGCATAATGACGGAAAAGCCCATGTGGGCCCATTTGGTGAAAGTGGGCTTAAATGATGTATGGGCCCATCAATAGATTGGCTGAAAGTTACCAGTGGGCCTAGGGCTATGCAGAAGTAATAATACTGATGGCAATGAATGAGCCCAGTTTTGGTGAGGAGCACAGCTACCGATGCACTTCAATGGGCCCGTTAACACTACCAACGTAGCTGTCAGTGGTTTTGCATGGGCCCATTGAAAGCTGCAATGTGAGTAGTTGATACCATTGAATGGGCCTACTGACACTGCCTGGGGGAGCTGCCGAATGTCTTGAATGGGCCCATTTAAGCTGCCCAAGACAGCTACCGATGTGCTTGGATTGGCCCATTAACACTACCGACATAGCTGTCGATAGTTTTGCATGGGCCCATTGAAAACTGCAATGGGAGTAGTCGATATCATTGAATGGGCCCACTGACCCTGCCTGGGGGAGCTGCCGAAGGTCTTGAATGGGCCCATTCAAGCTGCACAAGACAGCTACCGATGTGCTTGGATGGGCCCATTAACGCTAATGAGGCAACTGTCGATGGTTTTGCATGGGCCCATTGAAACTGCAATGTGAGTAGTCAATGCCATTGAATGGGCCCATTGACACTGCCTGGGGGAGCTGCCGAATGTCTTGAATGGGCCCATTCAAGCTGCACAAGACAGCTACCGATGCGCTTGGATGGGCCCATTAACACTACTGAGGCAACTGTCGATGGTTTTGCATGGGCCCATTGAAAACTGCAATGTGAGTAGTCGATACCATTGAATGGGCCCATTGACACTGCCTGGGGGAGCTGCCGAAGGTCTTGAATGGGCCCATTTAAGCTGCACAAGGCAGCTACCGATGCACTTGGATGGGCCCATTAACACTATCAAGGCAGCTGTCGATGGTTTTGCATAAGCCCATTGAAAACTGCAATGTGAGTAGTCAATCCATTGAATGGGCCCACTGATGCTGTCTAGGGGAGCTGCCGAAGGTCTCAAATGGGCCCATTTAAGCTGCACAAGACAGCTACCGATGCACTTGGATGGGCCCATTAACACTACCGACATAGCTGTCAATGGTTTTGCATGGGCCCATTGAAAACTGCAACATGAGTAGTTGATACCATTGAATGGGCCCACTGACACTGCCTGGGGGAGCTGCTGAATGTCTTGGATGGGCCCATCAATCTAGCACTCAATTCTTTGAATGATCCATCTGATACAGTATCTAACTTTCTTCTCTGATTTAATAGATGCATCCATGACCATCAGCAGCTACTTTACAAAACTTTTGTAGGCCCATCAAAGACGATTGAAAGCCCCTCATATAGGGTCCTGTGACATCACATAGACCCATGGAAGCTGCCGACGATTGATGTCAAATCTCTTATAATCTCCCAATCAAGCTTGGCCCTGCTTTCGATGGGCCTACTGGTGAGTTACAGATATGCTGCATGTGTCCATTATGTACATGACATCGCTTAGTTTTGTAATGAGCAAACTGTAATTGATGTGACACAATCTGTCTCCCCACATTTGATATTACAATATGCCATATGAAGTCAAATTATTTTGCCAGTGCTGAGACTAGTATTTCCAGGCACACTCTTAATCTTAGATTCTCTGACCAATTTGCAAATGTTTAAATGAAAATCATTTTATTACAAATTGCAAGGCACTGCATGCACCCAAAGTTAGTGATGGAAAAGTTCAGTTCTGAACCGTGGTCCGAACCCGAACCTTTCTGAACCGAACCCCTCCGAATGCCAATTTAGGGTTCGGGTTTGGGTATAGACCTGAACCGGACTGTCAGTTCAGGTTCAGGGTTCGGGGAATTCCCCAAATCCCCAAACACATTCTGAACCGTGTTCGAACCTGAACTGTTGAAAATTTTATTTGTATTTACATTCGTAGCTAGCTGCCATGTCACTCTGAAACAGAGAAAATGAATAGATTGACCCTGCACAAGCTCCCTGGTCGCTGGCTGGTGACTAACCACCGGTGACACGTGATGCATAGCAAACCAGAAAATGCGCGTTGACTCGCAAATCACTCTTATCATTGATCCATCATAATCATCTTTCTGCTGCAACATCCTCACTATTCTCCCAACCTCACTGCAAGATTTTCTACTGAATATCCCATCTCCCGTCAAACCTCCATTTCAGCATGTCTCGTGAATTTGGCCAGGCAAATTGGCTCGTTACTAGTGCCATGGTGCATTGCGATTGTCGCTCATCCTATAATCGTTTCACCTTGAACTCAATTGAAGCAGGGCTTTCAAGAAGTCCCCATCGATCACAAGCCCCATAAACCTGATATATTTTCATGTGGTCTTGTCCAACTGACTGGGGGGGGGATGCCCTTCATGTGCCATCCATCGCGCATGTCATTTTGGGCCCTTTGGGGCATTAAAATTTTCTTGAGGCACACTGCAATTTTTCGGCCAATGTGTCATATAAAAATGGTGCATGTTTCCCTCTCAAAAATTCGCAACGCACTGATATCGCACAATTTGCCATTTTGCACCATGTCTTCATCTACAGCTAACCTCAGGGATGCTGTCCGATCCGATGGAACGTTGAAGGACGCATCTGAGATTGACTGGTCCTTCGATGCCGATGACTCGATCCCTTTCCCCTCGGTACCCTTAGATAGTGCCTCTGCTTCAGCCTCTGCATCCCATACTACATTTGCCAGTACTTGTGCACCAGCTACAAATGTTGCCTCTGTACGACAGACCACTCGCGTTAGTCACCCATCTCACTGGTTTATCCAAGACAACTCCGAAGAGGAATTGCAGAAGGCCCCCACCCCCAAGTCCTCAGGCATCAAGCGCAAGGTGACAAGCTCAGTCAGCAATCGTCCTACCAAACGCAAGACCATCAATCTGGTTAGCGATGGCAACTCCGATGGTGACAGTGACTGTGGGAGTCCATCGCCGCCCCCCACAGAACTTGCATCAGATGACTATGAGTCCCTGAAAGCCATGGCTGATGCGGACAATCAGGTACATTCCTTCTGGGCTCCATTTTCTTATCTTCTGATCTAAATTTTAGGCTGCAACCACCAAACCCCGGGAGGAGCGTACTGCCAACATACACCTCCTGTTCTACTGCAAGAAGGAATACATCCATCCAGTCACCGGGAAGCGTTTGGATGGTCACTGGTGCAAGGTTTGCCAGTAAGTACATTCTCTCTTGCCCATTTAATCTCGCTAACCATCTTTGCTATTTGGTATGAGAAGGGCGGACCCTTCTGTCAAGGAAACTTCGTGTTTCTTGACCAGGAGTACAAGTATGTTGTGAATGCATATCGCTAGGAACCACGTCAATGTGTATTGCAAATGCTGCAAAACTTTCAGTATTGACCCCCACCCTCGGGCACTCTTCCGGTCACCAACTGAATCAAGTATGGAAAGGTGAGCTGCTATTATCTTGTGCACCTGATCCTAACTAATCTGCATTCTCATTCCAGTCAAACATTGCTTGAAGGTGTTGTCACCCGAGAGACCAGGAGCCCCGTGTTTACCAATTCAGGGCTGATGGACCACATAATAGAACTTGTGATTTGTGAAGACGAGGTAAGTAACGCCTTGTATTCTTTGCCATCTCATTTATTTGGTCACCGCAGGCATTCTGTTTAGTGGACCGTGGCAGTTTTCGCCGACTCCTTAAGTTCTGCCGGCCTTCCCTTTTGGAGCAGGACATTCCACAATGGCATGCGCTGCATGCAGAGATACTTCGGTGTGCAGAGACTGCCGAATGTAGGGTCCGCGATAACTTGAAGTTCGTCCACTCAAAAATTTCTTTTACCTTCAACACTTGGACATCCGCACCTGGAGATCCCTATCTCTCCCTCAAATCACACTTTATTGATGCCCCTGCCGATCACCCCAATGCTTGGGAGCTCAAGAGCAAGCAACTTATATTCCAAGAAATCCAAGGACGGCACACAGGTAAGAATATGGCCAATATCTTGGGCCAAGCCTTGGAAAGGTACACTCTGCATGGAAAGGTGAGTTTTGGTTTTGCCTTCCTTTGTCTCACTAACCACTTCTGCAGGTCGGATGGTTCACAAGCGATGGTGCGGCTGTCAATCGCACAACCCTTCGACTTCTCCAGAATAGCCCCTCGGTGGAGACAGGTTGGACGGCGCGAGGCTATGATATGCTGTAAGTGGTCGCATGTCTCATAGGTTTCAAACTGATGAAGTCTTCAGGTGCATGGAGCACTCATTGCATCTGGCCACAAAACACTTCGTTCAAACAATCGTGCCACATCACAACAAGAATGGCACCTCGGCTGGTGACAATGAAGCCAATGTTGCCTCGGATGGTGGTGAAGAGGACGACGATGACAATGAAGCTATCGATGCAGGTGATTTGCTCAGAAAAGCGATCGCTCTTGTGAAGCAGGTGAGATATATTCTATGGCCCTCCGGATGCTCCACACTAACGTGTGCTACAGATCCGTAAGTCGCCTCAAGCTCGCACATTCTTCTGTGCAACCTGTGCCCAAGTCGGGATTGCCCCGCTTGAGCTTTTATTGTGGATTCGCACTCGCTGGGGTTCACTGTTTAGCTTCCTTGAGCATTTTATTAAGCTCAAAGAGGTATGTCTCTTATCTCTCTCGAATCCCAAGCCGTGATCTCAGCTTGTGACAGTGTTACGCTCAGACCCTACGCCAACCCACAGACAGCGCAAATGTCTACATGAGCACTGGAAGAGTTGCCATGATTACCCAGAGGCGCATACCTGGGAGACACGTGATCAAAAAGACATCGAAGAAGAAGAGGCCGTATGCGCACTTGTAGCGGCAGAAGACGATAGCTACCTCACTTATGACGAGGCGTGCAGAGTTCGCCAGCTTGTGAGTAACCTGATAACTCGCGATAGAACCCCAGATGCTGGCAGGAAGGTCATTACAGGACAGATGAGGGTCACGTGACATGGTCATGTGAGAAAACCCCCAGGTCACGGGATCTGACCTAAGCAATAAGTCAGGGGGGCGCGAAGGATAGAATTGTCCCTGGCCACAGTATGTATCTGGCCTAACTAATAACTCAAGGGACGTTGGAAGAAGCCATGGAATTGGCGGAAGACAGTTGTGTCCCGAAGACGACCAACGACGACGGATAGCGATTGCGTGGTGTAAAACCAGCGACCTGAGGCTGCAGATATCAGCGGGCCGTGGCTGCCGTTGGGACGCACTCCAGTGGGCCGGGTTTGATCCCCTTTCAGGTATGTGTTCAAGATGGATTAGTCCAAGGAGTGCCTGTGTTAGCGCCGAGCCATTGCTTATTGATTGGCTGACTGATGTGGATGATATTTCCCCTTATGCTTACCATTGTGATTACTGATTGCTTAGTGTCGCTTAGTCGTGCACTTACTCATGCTTTGTGATGCTTGGACATTCACTTACTCATTCGCTTACTGATGTGATTAGACATTCGCTTATTGATGTGTGAGTCACCCTTTGTGATCTTACTCATACTATATGTGTCGGCTTCATATCTTGATGGACACTTACTATAAATACTATACAAGTTGCGCTATGGTTTGCTAGCTTAGTTGTCTTGAAATCCACCTGTACTCTTCTCAGGAACATTCAGACAGTCTTATAGCAGAGTCATTGTTCTTTGTGACTATCTTGTTGCCAACTTAAGTGTTAGGCATTGCCACCTTGTAACGAACCTCAAGCTAGGCGGTATTAGGGGACCTTATTGGTTATTCGCCCTTTACAAGTCATTCAAGTCGTTCCTGAGTTCAGAAGCCGTGCGCTTTGCTCAGAGTTGAAGCAAGGAAGACCCATCGGATCCAAGTCAGATCAACGTTCAGTGGAAACGTTACACACGATCGGGGGGATCGACGACAAAGTGCTTCTCAAGAAATTTGGTTATTTCCTGGATGTCTCCCCACGACATTGGCCCAGGCTTGTGCATATATGTTGCAGGTGGCGTCGTATCGTATTTGCATCACAACAAGCCTTGCACCTTCGACTGTACTTAGTGATGTACTAGGCTCGGCCCAAAGCTGGTAGCCAGCTGGTGCTGAGCCCAAAATAGCCGGGCTGTACTTAGCCATAACAACGGCCAACACCGGCCCACGGCTGCAGCTCAAGGTTCAGAATGCCGTGAGCCGTGGCTTTTGGGGATCGAGACAGGACAGTTGTGCATTACATTTTTTTCGGACTTGTATCTGTTTATACATGAGAACTAACTACTGATGATCTTCAAGTCTGTCAATATGATTGTTGTTAGTCGTTGGCACAGTCGTGGATGTTGTGTGGTTGTGTTTGCTGAGTCTGTCGTTGTTGTGCTGAGTCAAAACACTTGTCGTGGGTGTCTTGGCATATGGTCATCATTATTGTGTGGGCAATGTCACCGCCCTGTCGTGTCACCACGTGGTGGCACGGTGGGTTCACTCCGAAGTTGGGGTCAGCATGCAGTGCCCAAGGCATTGAAGGTATTGCCACCTTGGTACTATGTGCCAGTAGCCTTGGTGCAGCAGCTCAACGCATGGGCGTTGTCATCGCCCTGTCGTGTCGCCACCCCATTGTTGTCATCCTGTGGCGGTGGTGTGGTGAACCGGGGTTGTGGTCGTACGTGAGTGCTGCCAGTCTCGAAGTATCGAACATTGAACTTCAAAAGATCGATTTGAACGCTGACGTGTTGACTGGGTCAGTCCAGGGCCGAACGTGGGAAGGTTTCCCCAGCCTCACCATGGACATCGTTGTCCAAGTCTTCCTGTGCCTAGGGCCGTACAGTCGACAACCCCACCGTGACAATCGTGGCAACAATGACCACAAGCACAAGAATGCAGCCACAACGAGGACGAGTGCAAGCCCTAGCCAAGACCCTGACCTGACAGCGATGCAGACCGTGGAAGGCGCTGGCTACGACCAGCCAACTCACAAATGGCAGCCACACGGTGTGATACCGACAACGACATTGGCAAAGACACCGAAGACAACACCTATCACGGCCACAATCACAACGTGACAATGCCAACGATCAACTTCAACTACAATACAAGCAAGTCTCGGATCACGAAACGACCACAACTCATGATATTACATGGCACCACCACAACCTTGTCAGTGATTCAGACCATGACTGCATTGATGATAACGCTTTGCAACCTGGCGATGGTAACTCGGATGGCGAAAGTGTCTTACAGGGTAGTACTATAGGGCAATAGCTACTGTTAGTACTGAGAACGACAGCGTTCAATTACTTTTTCTAATAAAACAACTTGGATTGCTGGTTTACCAGGATAGCCGCGGCTTTAGCCTGAGCCGGGCCAAAGCTGGCTGCGAGCCGTAGTCACGGCTGCGGCTCGCAATTTCGAAAGCCGCAGCCGTGAATAGCCGGGCCGAAGTTACGGCTACCGGGCCGAGCCGAGCCGTTACAACACTAAAGTCTGTACTGTACTCACGGAACACCCGTACGGAAGAATCTAGGTTGCTGGCCTGCTTCCCTGTCTATCGTCGTTGAGTACGGTGGATCTCCAGTGCTAGATCCACCGGTTCCTGAGGATGAAGACAATATCACGGCCGCACTCAAGCAGTCTAAACGTGTTGTTTATATCAGCCTCACATTCACAAAGTCGCTTCTGGAAAAACTATACCTAATCCGAGTCAAGAGGCCTTTTTCCAAGCTGGAAGACCTTGTTATCTTCCTACAAGGTTTATTTCCGATCAACCTGCTCGAGGCTTTTCGGTCTTCCCCATGCCTTCGTCGTCTCCACCTAAATAAGCTCGGCGATCCCTCACTCTTTCAGCCTCTTTATTGTTCCAGGAGTCTTGTAGACCTTCAGTTTCACGACTGTTCTTGTCCTATTAACTTCTCACCCGAAGCACTCACGACAGCCTTGTCCTTCCTTCCCCAGCTTCAATCCTTTTCACTTGATTTCCACTTTTACCCAACATACCGTGTCCCACCGCCGTCGTCCCAGCAATTTGTTGTTCTCCCCGTCCTTACCGTCCTCCGCTTTCGAGGCGTTTCCCCGTTCTTAGATGGCCTTGTGGCCAGAATGCATGCTCCTCGTCTCGAGGACATTGAAATCACATTATCCGACGGCCGCGGCCCTCTGTACTTAAAAACACTCAGCAGATTCATCGACCAGACAGAAATTCATGGATCATATCGTCGAGCACATTTTTCATTTTCTGGTCTTGTCACCATCTCTTTGACGCAGGAAAGGTCTCCCACGTGCCTTAGACTGCAACTACCGGACTTTCCAGGAAACGTGGAGGCATCCTCAATTCCTCGAATCTGCTCTGAATTCTATGCTGTCCTGAGCAGGGTGGAAGATCTACGCATCAGTGCGACGGGGCGACCACTAAGATTGAACGATATCAGAGAATGGCAGTACTTTATGGCTACCTTCTTCGATGTAAAGTGTGTTTTTCTCGATGGGGACGCCTGGGTAAACTTGGTCGTTGTACGTGCTTTGCAACAAACGACCAGCTGGGGCCTACCCTTACTTCCCCGTCTGCCCAAAATCTATATATCGCAGCCTGGGCCACGCCATGCGCCCTTGAGGGATGCAGTCGTCTCACTCATGACCTCACGCCGGCTGTCTGGGTGTCCAATAGTGGTGGAATATGAACAACTATTCCACGTCAGTGAAATACCCGGAACAGGTACAATGTTTGCCAACTGTGCTATCACCATAATTCGCTAACCGGTTTGGAATAGAGCTTTTTACTCAGCAAGCGAAGATCGAGGTTCTATCAGACAGCGTACTTCTCAAGATATTTCGTCATTATCTGTGGACCGCTCCGCGATTTTGGCCTACCCTCACGTGCGTGTGCCAGAGATGGCGACAGATCGTGTTGACATCACCTCTGGGTATAACTTTTCGACTATACTTTACATACGGCACGCCTGTTGTCGAGACTCTCGCTTCCTGGCCAGCCCTACCTATTACCATCCAGTACGGAGGTCTTCCGAATCTCGATCCGCCGGCTTCTGCGGACGATGATAATATCATTGCTGCGCTCAAGCAATCTACCCGTGTTACCACCATCAACCTCACCGTCACGAGCTCGCTCCTTAAAAAACTTTCTGCAATCTCTGAGCCACTTTCGGAACTAGAAGAACTTGTTCTTTTATCCCAAGATAACATGCAGCTGACCCTCTCGGACACGCTTCGATGGGGCTCTCGCCTCCGTAAACTCCATTCGACAAGGATTGGCTTTCCCTCACTCCCACAGCTACTCTCACCCTGCCAAGATCTAGTAGATATTCAGCTTCACGAGATCCCTTGTGCCGGGTATTTCTCCCCAGAAGAGTTCGCGAATGCCTTGTCCGGGGTGACCCAACTTCGATCACTTACGCTCCGTTTACTCTCCTTCCCCTGCCGTCGGAGCCTTGGCTTACCTTCACCACAAGGGAATCGCATTGTTCTCCCTGCTCTCACGCACCTCAAATATAGAGGAACTAGCAACTACTTGGACACTCTCGTGGCTAGAATCGATGCACCTCGTCTCGAGGATATCGATATCACCTTCATCAGCCAACCCACGATGGACGCCTCTCAACTTGGTCGATTCATCGAGCGAATCGAAATGCAGACGTTACCCACTCACGCAGAAGTTGAAACTTCCGCAAATGCCATTTCCATCTCCTTTGCCAACTCAAGCACTTCCACATGCCTTCGATTACAAATATCGTGCGAACAGTCAGACGGGCATCTGTTGTCCTGCATGGCTCAAGTCTGTGACCAATTTCCCACATCACTATTCCAGGCTGAAAATCTAGGCATTAATGCGACCGAACCGTCAAGTGGCCATGCTGATATGGATGGCGAACAATGGCTGAAACTTTTCCGTTCGTTCGGCCGCGCAAGAGACTTTTCGGTGGCTGGCGAACTTGCGACAGATAGCTTGGATGGGAGGCATACAAGTGACACAACTGTACAACCTTCGTTTACAGAAGCCGAAGGCGATGCACGCGCCGTCGTGGGACGCTGTACTGTTATTTCATCACCTCGGGGCCAGCGCCCTCTATCATGACCACAGCTACGTACTCCCCAATTACCGGCGGTTCCGACACCTGACGAGATCTAAGTGAGTCCTAACGTGCCTGACGATTACCTACTCTTCCACAAATTATTCCCATTTTTTGTATTTTTATGGCAATCATCCGATTATCCTCGTCCCCACGGACACCTGACCGTCAAGTCTATGGATGTCAAACCCCAGTTACCTTGTTCCTTTGTCTCCTGTTTGTTTGTTTGTTTGTTTTTGGTTTGGATGGCACGGTGTACTCAGAATGATTTTGTCTTCGAGCGGTATGTAGTATGTACAGTACTACCAAATAACAATCTTGTATTGAATGTTTGCATATTACGCCTCTGAGCCTTAGCGACAACTTGAAGGGCCAACTCGGATGCTCACGTCAGGCAGAGAGTTGCACACACTGCTGTGGCTCCGCAACTCTCCCAAGGTCCGTCCAGTCAGAGGAGATTTGAAGATCGAATTGTGTAAATATATGGCTGCATCGTACACTTTAAGAAAGTCACCTATATAGATGACGATGGAAGACAAGTAAGGAAATCGCTTGTGGGATGGTTACTGGGGATACAAAAATACTGCCATGTGCGTGTGAATGAATGTATGTGTGCGGGTAAGAACGACTCCTTGAGGTTGGTACGAATTGAATGAGGGAAAAAGGAAAGGGAAAGCCCCTACCACTACCACCGCCCCTACGAACATAAAAAAAAAGTAAGCTCGCACGACATGTTTCGCGAAAGATTAGATCGGAATCGCGTGTCCGAAGACAGTGTATTAGTAAGCGCACGCGGACATAAGGGGAAGGAGAGGAGAAAATGGGAGTGAGCGTAAATCCTGTTTTTAACACCAAGAATAAATGTTTTCCTTCTATTTCGAGACGGCCCTGTAGGCGAGACGCTATCAATTTGACACGCACAGCGCAGCCTACTTCCAGTGCAGTCGAGCTCCCCGGCGTCTCTGCCGCCCACCTGAGCCGATGAGGCCCACGTTCAGTTGCGCCATGTTGAGCCCACTCGGCCAGCGTGGGAAAGCCCACTGCAGTCCGAGGCTGTGGCCGCCGACGCCCATTCCGACACCCGCCAGCGCGAATTGCTGGTGTGCGGCGGTCATCACGCTGCTACCGTCGTCGCTTCCGCCAAAATGGCCAAATGTATTCGCGAGAGTGTAAGACTTTTCGCACCATACCAAATACCCCCGCAAGCAGTCCGCAGGCCTGAGCCTCTCGAGGGGGTACTTTGGGTACGGCCGACACCATCCACATGCTGACCGGAGATAAGGTCGCGGTCGCCGCCATATACCGTTGGTCACTCCGTCGTTGAAGGAGTAGACTCCGCTGCTGGAATCTCTCGGGGCGGTCGCGTGGGACGTTCCGCCGCCACAGTGAAAGTTGTTCAATTTGACGGCGGCGGCGAGGTCAACTGTCTGAGTGTTCCCGGGAGTTGGCGTTAGTCGTCGATGACTTCTGGAAAAATGGGG
>WITN01000134.1:0-154646 GCA_015025155.1 Lactarius quietus
CATGGAAACAGGAGGAACCAAAAGAGAAATGCATTTCCTCATCACGGACATCGGAAAAGAAGACATACCACTGGGATATCCATGGCTCGCGACCTATGAACCAAGGTTCAGCTGGCGCCACGCCACTATTGATGAGAAACAACTCCCAATAGTCCTACGAACAATCAACCCAAACGACAAGAAGCAGTATTAGTGAAACTGCTAACTGAAGAACAAGAAGACGCAAAAGTATCACAAATGTTCATGATGGAAGCAAAGGAACAAATAGTGACAACATTGAAAGAGCAAGTATACGGGCAGCGATCAGCGGTGGAACTTGCAGTTGATGCCAAGCAATACACAAAAGAAGTACAGATACCACAAGAATACCAATGCTTTGCGAAGGTGTTCAGTGAAGAAGAATCAAAGAGGTTCCCACCAAAAAGAAGTTGTGACCACACAATCGACTTCAAGAAAGGGGTACCAGATGTAATTGACTGCAAAGTATATCCGATGACAAGAGTAGAAGACGCGGCTCTAGATGACTTCATCGATGAACAAGTAAAGAAGGGATATATTCGTCCCTTGAAATCCCCATACGCATCGTCATTTTTCTTTATCAAAAAGAAGGATGGGAAGCTACGACTGGTACAGGACTACTGGAAAATTAATGAATGGACAATACGAAACCAATATCCGCTCCCCCTCATCGACAACCTGATCAGGGATCTCAGGGGGGCACAGATATTCAGCAAACTAGATGTTCGGCAAGGATACAACAACATAAGGATCAAGGAGGGCGATGAGCACAAAGCCGCATTCAAACATGCCAAGGACTCTTCGAACCAACCATAATGTACTTTGGATTGTGCAACTCACCAGCCACTTTCCAGAGTTTCATGAATGAAATCTACCGACCGATCATCGCAAAACACGAAACCAGCGGGACCACAATCAGGGTCTACATGGACGACATCGCAATAGCAACCAAATGCCAACCTCAATCAATCAAACGACACCAAGAGGCGGTGTGCGACATATTGGCAGTCGCACAAAAACACGACCTATTCTTCAAACCAGAGAAATGTATCTTTAACGCTTCCAGTATCAATTACCTGGGGGTAATCCTTGAAGAGGGGTGACACGCATGGACCCCGTTAAAATTTCGGGGGTCCGAGACTGGCAGTCTCCCTCATCAGTAAGGGACATACAATTATTTCTTGGTTTCTGCAATTTTTATCGGCAGTTCATCAGAGGCTTTGCTACCATTGCCAAACCGCTAAACGAACTAACACGCAAAGATGAACCATGGCAATGGGGAACAAGACAACAAGCAGCGTTTGATACACTCAAACGACGAGTTACCACAGAACCCATCCTTGCGCATGCAGATCAAACCCAACAATTTGATCTGGAAGTGGACACGTCAGGATTTGCAGTGGGAGCAGTGCTCCTACAAAAGAAATCAGATGGAAAACGACATCCTGTGGGGTACTATTCAGCAACACTCAATGCCGCCGAATGCAACTACAACATTTACAATCTTGAATTACTGGCCATTGTGAAGGCGCTAAGAAATTGGTGACACTTATTAGCTGGATCCCCACATAAAGTACGCATCTTCTCCGATCACCTCAACCTCCAGTACTGGCGAGACCCCCAGAAAATCAGTCGAAGAAGCGCCAGAGAAGTTCTGGAATTGGCGGAATACAGCTTCGAGATACACCACGTCAAAGGAACCGCCAATGGAAGGGCCGATGCTCACTCTTGACGCCCTGACTATGACCAAGGAGAGAAGGACAATGAGAACGTTACAGTGTTACCCGACAAACTGTTCGTGTGAATGCTGATCACCACACCACAAGATGAACAGAAGATACGCAAGTGGGTCGATCCTCACAAACTAACCAAAGCAGATGGACTGTGGTGGTACCACGGACAAAGACTAGTGGTCACAGGGACGATGGAGGACATGAGAGAAGTAATTTCTACACATCATGATCCCCTGTTCACGGTCATCCAGGAATAAACCGGACAACCCAGTTGGTGGAACACCACTACTGGTGGCCCACAATGAAACATGACATTGCAGAATATGTTCGGGGATGCGCCGAATGTCAGTGATGCAAGGTCAACACACATACAACGAAGGCGCCATTACAACCGATATTCCCAAAGCTGGAAGCGACACCATTCGAGGTAGTAGCACTGGACTTCATCACCAAACTCCCGGAGTCACGGGAGTACAACACAATACTCACGATCACTGACCCCGACTGTTCAAAGGTGTCGATATTCATACCATGCAAAGAGGAAATTTCAGGCGAAGAAACAGCCATTCTATATGCCAAACATGTGGTTGCACGGTTTGGTCTACCCTCAAAAATTATTAGCGACTGAGACCCTCGATTCACGTCAAAGTTCACAAAGGAACTATGTCGAATCTTGGGAATACAGCAAAACATCTCAACCACTTATCACCCGCGAACAGACAGACAGTCGGAACACACCAACCAATGGTTGGAGCAATACCTCAGGTTTTGGGCCAATGAAAGACAAGACAACTGGGCCGAACACCTAGCACTAGCAGAATTCGTGCATAACAATTGGGTCAATGAATCTACACGCGAGTCCCCATTTTGATTGCTAATGGGATATCACCCACGCACTAATTGGACAGATAAGACATCGCCAATATTGCGAGTCATGGCCAGACTAGAACAATTAAAAGAGATAAGACAACAAGCACAAGAGCAAATGTGGAAGGTGCAACAGTCATGGATCAAACATCGTGACACCCCCAGGTACCAGATAGGAGACAAGGTTTGGCTCGAGGGACGCCACTTGTGGACCAACCAACCAACCACAAAACTTGCGCCCAGGAGGCATGGACCATTTACGGTTGTCCAGGTGATGTCTCCTGTCAATTATCGACTTGAACTTCCCACACAGTGGAGCATCCATGATGTCTTCCACACAGATCTCCTTATGCCTTACAAAGAAACGATGACTCACGGCGTAAACTACCAACGCCCACCACCAGAATTGGTAGATAACAAGGAAGAATATGAAGTCGAAAAAATACTAGACTCAAGAAGATGGGGAAGAGGGCGTAAACTCCAATACCTGATCAAGTGGAAAGGGTACACCGACTCGGACAATCAGTGGGTCCCGTGGGACGACGTCCATGTGGACAAAGAGATAAGAAGTTCAAACAGTCTAACCCACAAGCCAAAATTCACATAAAAGCAGCATCAACAGGACAACCAATATCCGCAACCCCTACTACAATGTCCTATGTCCCTCTCACCACTATCAACATTGATGACATCCCCAATGTCAACACCCTCACCACCTATGACAACAACAACAACGTGGACGACCCCTTTTGTTCAGCAGTTGAACACGTCTGAGCAACAGCAGAACGAGACCAACACAAGCGAGACCTGGCCGAGGCTCACCGGCGATTCCCAACACCCGCAAGCGGCAGAGTGGAGGAAGATGAGGGTGGACTACACCCTATTGAAGGAGGTGATGTCAGCATGGAGGCAGGATCAGATAGTGAAGAGGACGGCGATGGAGAGACGGATGAGGATACGGCTGCTGATATGGCAAGTATCCTCCAGCCCTCCACCACCTTCACATTGACCACCACTGTCAATCACTACGACAGCGACAACTCCTCCGACAACTCCTACCATGAAGCATGGGTTGTCTGCACTCGTTGCAACAACCCCCCCGACTACTGTCACTGCACCCCAATGTGCATCCCACCACAAACAGATGACCTTGCCAAAGAAACCGATGATGACACGCAACGACCATCACCAGTTGCTGTTATCTATGGATCAATGGCGGAGGCCAGATACGAAGCCAGGGGGTTACCACCATACAGGGAGGCATGCAACCCATCACCCATCACTACGCGCCGAACGCATGAGGCAAGGCGCCCTATCCGTACCATATCACCTACCCCCAATGGATTCATCCTCAACAACGGGATGAATTGGGTACCTATGGTAATTGAACACAAGGGACGACGCGTCCCAGCTAAATATGTACGGGTACGCATGCTCGACAACCCCGAGGTCTTTGGGACGATGGGGAGATATGCACCGATATACCGAGGGGACATACATGCCAAGCCATGTTGGGACATGGGACCAGCAGCTGAGTATACCCGTGAAGAGCTGCAATATTTCCGCACTGACTTCCGGGGAAAGCGACAGGTAGACAAAGCCCTCACCAGGCTCGGGGACATTTCCCTGCACGCCGAAGTGAGACGCTACCGTGCGTCCCAGGAGGTCATCAAGGAGCTGGAAGTGGCCATCAAGAGGCTCGAGGACGACATCTTCATCCATGTCGATCGATCAAGGCACTCAGCGGCACGGCTCGGACGGGCTCATGCCCTCAGAAGAGTACGGGATGAACATGAGACGGATGTTGGACTCACTATGGTAACCAACTGGGTGGTCGAGCGTGGGCGCTCACCCTTGTGAAGGGGGTGATGTAACAGTTGGGATGGTAAGCGGGATGACAAGTCGCTCCCGAATACTTACCTATCAAGACACTGGACTTACCAATGTACGATACAATGGCTGAGGCTTAGTGATGGCTTAGTGATGCTCTTAGTGAGCGGCTGACTGGTGCTTAGTAGTGATATTAGTATTACGCATCGTTATTGATCATAGTAGATGCTTGTATGACTGTTATAAGGAAGCTGTCAACTGATGTGGTCAACAGCTTGGATTTCTTGTTATCTTCTCATCTTCTTCAAATCCAGACATGTTCTCCCTTTCCTCGCTCGATAGGTCTATACGCCTACAACCAAGATGGACCACAGAGCGCTCCAATCAGCGATTAGTCACAGCAAGACTCCGCCTTCGCGTGTTGAGATGATTACTCAGCCTTCGTGCTTGAGACAAGACAGTTGCTAAGTCACCGCGTTCATCCCACGTTGCCTAAGTCAGGCTTACGTGCTGCTCGCACATTACATCTGCACTCTAGAATTCCAACAGAATACTCCATTAGCTAATTTCACTAAGTAGCCTGTAGTAGACTTTCTCGTTGTTGGGTCAGAAGCCCAATCAGAGTCTGCATACGCTAGTGAACCCCCATCGCTTTTGCCATCATAGACTAAAGCATAACTAGAAGTACCAATGAGATAGCAGCAAATATATAGTGCCCAATTCAAATGGTCTTGTGTGGGGTTTGCAGCATACTGTGCAAGTTTAGTCACTGCATAGGCAATGTCTGGTCGAGTTCCAATCATAATGTATAGGAGTGATCCTATCACTTGTTGGAATGACGCACGAATTTCTGGGTCTGGTGAACCTTTATTGGGTACTGGTTGATACCCTTCAGGTAGTGGTGTGGGGACCGCTTTTGCATTCGTGAGTTTAAAACACTGCAGCACTTTATGTAGATAATCTACTTGATCAACAAGGATTCGACCCTTGGATTTAATAATGCGCATGTGTAAGAACTCTTGGGTATCACCAAGGTCACAACATTCCCAGATTTTCATAAAGCATTCCTTTAGGGAGCTAATGTCTGATTTGTTCTTTCCAAGGAATAGAACATCATCAACATATACTATCACTACTATGGTTTTATCTTCATTAACGAATAAACCAGAATCTGATAGCAATCGTGTGCATCCTATCGTAGCCATGGATTTATCAAGCGCTTTCCACCATGCTAAAGCAGCTTGTTTTAGTCCATATATAGCACACTTTAAATGCATCACTTTATTTTTCTGGTGGGGGTTTTTAAACCCTTCAGGTTGTTCCATATATAGTTCCTCATCGAGTTCACCATATAGGAAGGCTGTTTTGATGTCTAATCCGGAGATGTGCCAATCTTTTAATGCTGCAAGCGCTAACATCATCTGAACAGTCTCAAACCGTACCATGGGTGAGAATATTTCGTCATAATCAATGCCTTCAACCTGAGAGAAGCCTTTGGCAACAAGCCTGACTTTCTTCCGGCCATCTGACTTTAAGTCAAATACCCATCGATTCTTTATGACCTTTCTGCCTTTCAGTGGGTCAACTAGTTCAAAGACTTTGCATTTTTGAAGAGACTCTAACTCTTCACAACACACTTTACGCCACTCCTCCTGTATATCACTTGGCATTTTAAGAATGTCCCTAAAGGTCCATTCACGAATATTGGAGGTATCGGGTGATTCCAGATCTAGCGGTGAAATTGCTTTGGCAAGCAATAGATCCAGGAATTTGACTCCCCCTTCCTGAGCAAGGCGGGTCAGCAATTTCTGATCTACTTCATCCTCTGAGTCATGTGAAGAGTCACTCTTAGTACTTGGAGGATCAGGCTCAATTTGCTCAGGAATTCCTCCTGGAATCAGCTGATCTTGGCATGAACGCTGCTGAGAGCTACCCAGCTGGTTCGTTACCAGTTTTCACCAAGTAGGACTTTGCTCAATGTCTGCTAGTGTTTTACTAGGAGGTTTATCTCCATAGACATTTTCAGGAAGAGTAGTTGTTTTCCTCAAACATCCAGATCTCCTCAGTTCAAATGGAGGAGGTACAGGATCTGGTACAGGAGGTGGAGCGTGCGGCTCGTCAGGCTGAACAGCAGCCTCAGGTTCATTTGGAACCTGATCAACCCCATCAGGTTGTCGAGCACGTCTTCCTTTTATTAATAGCTTGGGAAGTTGTGAATCAAGATTACCAGGAGTGGTGTCTTCAGACGCATCAATGGGTGGTTGATTAGATGGTGGTTTATTCAATTGGGTTGTTCCCCTTGTTCTACCATCTTTTGGTCCGGTAGTACAATTAGGGAATAACATTTCATCAAACAGAGCTTTGTCTGAATAGAATACAGTATTATGATGACGCATAAAGGCATTGCCTTTCATTCCAGAAGGTCTACCTAAGTAGATCATAAGCTCGCTTTTGGGGGATAATTTATTTATACGCCGAGCTTCTGGGATATGCACATAAGCACTGCATCCAAACACTCTGAGATGTGAAATGTCTGGAATTTCATCGTTCGATAGAAAATATGGTGTTTGCCATTTAAGGTGACTCATAGGTGTTCTGTTATAACAATGTACAGCATGTAATACTGTGAATTCCCACCAAGACTGTGGTATACAAGCATCAAGTCGCATTGACTGTGCTTTGTCCATTATAGTGCACATAAAGCATTCAGCACACCTGTTTTGCTGTGGCGTGTGAGGTGAGCTTTGTAGCACTGTAATGCCGTCATCCTTTAAAGTTTTAAGGAACACATCTGATTTGTATTCACTGCCAGCATCAGACACCCACTCTTTTATTGTAGTGTTAAATTGATTTTTAATTAACGCTAACCATTGTTTAAGCACGCCAATTGCCAAAGCTTTATCGTGTAAGAGTGATACTCATACATATGAAGTATAATCGTCTAGGAAGACGATAAAATACTTATATTTGTGGTATGACAGTATAGGGAAGCTTTTTAGATCAGAATGAACACGACTAAAAGGAGCTTTAGCCCTAGTATCAGATGGTGGATGAGAAGCTGCAGGCATTTTGCCTTGCACACATCCTGGACAAATACCATCAGTAGTAGGAATTGTAATTCCATCGGGAAAACCCTTGTATAATCTTTAGCATGTCTTAAAACCTCTTTGGATGGGTGTCCAAGGTGACGATGCAAAAGGTTGTAATCTACTTTGTAGATCAGAGGCATTTCTGCCAACTGTGCTTCTACTTCAATAGATTGCGCATCTAACCAATATAATGGATGTCCACTTAAAATGGGTTTACATTGGACAAACAATTGTACTTTATGGTATAAGGTAATATGTTGTGCATTGCCCATTACACGCATACCTTGTTGTAAGAAAGCTCCCATAGAAAGCAACCGTGTTGTCATCTTAGGTATGTAAAGGACTGGATGTACTTTAGTAGTTACTAGAGCATTGTTTATATAGTGCTTTAGAAGCACTGTTCCAGATCCTTCTACATAGATAGTATTAGACGCAGTTCTAACCGGTATTTGGTCAGATTCTTCTGCTGGCTTGTACTCAAAGAAGTCACTAATCCTATTAGTGAAGTGCGCCGAAGCTCCTGAGCCTAATAGCCACATGGAGCTTATTTTTTCTCAACACTTAGCACACTGTGTAAAATATTTATCGTGCTCGCATTTCAAAACATCAAGCACGCCGATATTCATACTATACAATGGAGACACTACAGACAGTACATTTTTATTTTTACAACTTGGTATCCTTATACTTTTTAGTAAGAGGTCCAAGGCTGTCTGATTGTCAGCATTGTATAAGTGCTGTGTGAGAAAGGCATACCTTTCTTCATCTGTTCCCCAATCAAGGGAAATGGTGTCCTCATTGTTCATCATCAGATCCAAAGCTGAAAGATCAGGCTCAGGCATCCTGTTACGAGCTTCTACCCCCGCTTCGCATTCCCCGGTCCACTCAGTGAGATCAGGTTCTGGTGTAGGTACACGAGACCCATACTTGTCTACACAAAACCCATGCTCATCTAAGAGCTCCATCTCTTCGTAGGCCAATTCCTGCTCTCACAGGAAGTCCTGATTCTGCCTATATATGATGTCAATCAGTTCGAGTGAATTTCAAGCTCTGATTGTTTGTTTATATATCATATTCCCATTTGCATCCTTGAAGTGAATGCGATAGTCCTTTCCATGGACAACAGGGATGGTAATAGGAGGGAGATCGGAGGGGACATACCCAGGTTCAATCATTGTCAGGTCCTGATACTCAGGAGTTGGAGCACAATTTTCTTTATTAGAATTGTGTGAGTCCATTGACAAGTTATTGAATACGGGGGTCAATTTGGACTCACCGTAGGTAGTTGTGCACTCAAAGTCTTCCGTGTGATTGGAAGGACCCAGCTGTGACATGTCCACATCAACTTCGGAGTCATACTCCTCGTCGTAGTTCCAATTGGAACGAGAGCGAACTTCATTATCGAAGTCACTAAAATGCTGCTCAAGCATCTTCGTCGTTTGGATTGTTGCTGGGACTTCCAAACGCTCAGCGAGCGATAATGCGTTGTTAACAGAGGGGTAGATGCCCAGAGTCCTAGTAGTAGGAGGGGACTGAGAGACAGTGCGGGTGGTAATAGATGAATGCCTGATATGGGCAATCATAGATGAAGTAGGAGATGGGAGTGCAGCGATGGAGGTGATATGAGAGTGGCCTTGAGGTTGACCACAACCCTTGCCCTTTGAAAACTTGCCTTGTCCTGCACCTCTAGTACCACGCTGGTTGTTAGGCCACTGCTGGTTAGAGGGTGTGGTGGACGGTGAAGGCTGCGGTTGACCACCCTGCTTGCTAAAGTGAGGGTTGTCGCGCTTGCGCTTCACAGCTGAAATCTTCTGGGCAGATAGCACACTCTTGACCCGTCCTTGGTTAGCTTCCGTCTCATAGTGGTTAATAACAATCATCTGAACATTGATCAAGGAAAGTTGGTCAAGCCGGGTAGAAGAGAGGATAATGGGAATGAGGTGTTCCCATTTAGAGGGAAAGTTAGCCATGAGGATCATAGCTTGTAGAATGGGGTCAAGCTTCATGTTTTGTGTAGATAAGCCAAAGCCCAATTTGACTTCTTGAAGACGTCCAATGGCAGCAGCCATCTTGTCAAAGATGGCACCAGGATGCTGGTTCGGATTAAACCAAACACTAATCACCTCCTTAAAGTCCTTATAGATACTAGGGACGGAGGGGAGTGAGTAAGCATCAGCGAGGTTGCGCCAAAGGTCATCTGCATGGTCATTCTGTGTGAAATTCTGCTCAATAGCAGAGGAGAGGTGTAGGGTAATAGTTCCAACCACCTTAGCATTCCTATCCTGCCATCCTTTGATGGCAGTCTTGTACTCGTCCACTTCTTCAGTATACTGTTCAGATTGTGACTTATACAAAGTCATCTGAGCATTGTAAGCATCCTGCTCATTCTGAGAAGTGGTAGCTCCAAGTGCTTTTGGTTCTGAAGGCTTGATAGGAAGTGTAGGGGAGGTATGAGAGCTGTCAACAAAGCCCCAAAGGCCTTGCGCCATAAGGTAGGCTTTCATCACGTGTGCCCAGCTGCCATAGTCTTCACCATTGAAGACATGGACAAACGTGTTAAGTTGGGAGGTCATAGTATCTGTGAAGGCTGATGAGACATCAGCATGCTATTCACAATACTGGTATGAGTAAAAGGGAGCCTAGCACAGTCTCCTCCTTGTCTAGCGAGGTGGAAACTGCCTCAAGTGCCCATGGCCATCTCACACTACTGAGACTGAATCGGTGCAATCCCTGAGGACTTATTGTGCCCCGTAGGACACAATGCTAGGTTGCCAAGGGTAGCCTCGATGGTTTTGTCGACAACAGCAACTGTAGTTAAACAGCTTGACAATCATCGTCGTTCGCAATGAACGCAATGGCACCCATGTAGCAGGGCCCATAACCTGTTGCACAGCAACCAGCGCAGCAAACAGAGTTATGGAGTCTCACCTTGTGAAGGTATAGAGACTAGTAGAGAGGTTTGTAGAGAGGAGTGCTCAAGTGTGCATAGAGTGAATGACTTGTATTCTTAGAGGGGCTCTACTTCCCTCATTTATAGGAAAACCGGTCCCTATGGTCCCACCATGTCCATTATGCGATAAGTGATGAGTAAAGGTGTCCACAATATCGCATTTTCAGTGACACCTGATGTGAAACACCCCAGAAGTCTTCAATATCACCACATGTGATACTGATAAGACTTGTGCCCTCCATATTGGAGTTGCACCCACTTTGTGCATAACGGAGTACCCTAATATGGTAATCATATGTATGATACTACTGTAATGTCGTAACTGCTATAGATAAGATATGTATGTACTTATTATGTTTCAACACAAAGAACTTGAGGCAGCCATCAAGTGCCTTGAAGATGACATCTATGTCCACATCAAGTGGGCATGTCACTCAGCTGCAAGACTGGGCAGGGCGCACACACTGAAGAGGGTGTGCGATGAACAGCAGATGGATATTGGACTTATGCAGGTTCCTGGTTGGGTGGTGGAATGAGGGAGTTCAACCTGAGAAGGGGGTGATGTTATGATATGGCTTCAGACTGGTCAGGTGATCCTGCGCATGGTGCTAATGTACAATTACTATGGATGACTGATGACAAGTCACTCATCAGTCATATGACTCATTGATTAACAACCATGAGTCATCACTTACAAATTCCCAGGATGATCATAGTAGGCTTTAGTCAGGATGTGTCAGCATGTATGATTACATAAGCAAAAGTGGTTGTGTAGTAGTTTGGTACTTAAAGAGCTGCAGAATGGTTTGTATTCTGCAGCTTGGACTTCTTGTTACCTTCTCATCTTTGTTGTATCCAAGACTCCTTCTCCCTGTCTTATGCTTTGGGCATTTGGCCCTTGTCTGCAACACTTCGACATACAACTTCAGTTTTTGTACCTGAATACTTTGAGCTCTGCCTTCAAGTGTTGAGATAAAATCCACATGGGATCACAAGACTCTGCCTTCGTGCATTGAGACAATACTCAGCCTCCATGCTTGAGCCTAGGATTTGCTAAGTCACCGCGTTCACCTTACGTTGCCTAAGTCAGGCTCATGTGCAGCTTGCACGTTACACTCCAGCTGTCAAAAACAACATTTTGTTCATCCACTATGATTGATATGAGAGATGCCATTATCTCCTTATCCATGTGGATTGAAATAAAACAGTGTACATACAGAGGTACAAAAGAACCTCCTCCTAATATTCATGGGTCAGCTGATATCACCTTGGAGCAGAGATAAATTGTTGATCAAAAAGGCCAGTTTATATGTCCTTTATAAAGGAGACAATGTGCCATCTCCTTATCTGCTCATAATCAAAGTGAAACAAAATTTATGTAGAGAATACAACAGGGACTCCTCCAATATCCATGGGCTAGCCAATATCGGCTGGGGAGGATGTAAATTGTCAAAAAGGCCATTCTGAATATCCATTGTGCTTAAAATAAGACAAATTGTTTCTATTGATCCATTATGAATTGAGAAGAAACAAAATGTGTATAGCAAATAGGAATGCATCCACTTACACTGGCTTTAAAATGGGTACTAATATACTAGAAAGCACATATGCTGGAGCATACAAAGGGCCACAATGGATTGGCCATGTGGGCTGTACAATACACCTACAATGGATGTCCATATGAGCATATGCACCTACTTTAGATTGGCACACGCTATGGAAGAGGTACAACACTGGAGCATATGAAATGCAGACATGTCTGAAGCATAATTGAGACATGCTAAGTGTGAGTATTACAACACATGGTCTACATAAAACATATTCTAGATGAGAGTATATGCAATTCTGGAGTTTCAAATGTTATCAATATGCAGATATGCCTGTGCATTACACAAATCAAAATATAGATTTCTTTATAACATATGTTAACTGGGGAGCACATTCTCAGGTATATATGCTGCACTTGACTTGCGCATATCACCTATACATGCATACTCTGACATAGTATGACATAGTATATAGTCTAAAGTATGTATCTCTACATCTAATTCTCAGATTGCATGTCTTAAACCCTTTGACATCTCTATGGTGGAATACATTCTGATGTCACTTATACCCTAAGAATGACATATCTCAAACTCTAACATATATGCATCTTCAGGATAAAGATATATTCTGGTGGTACAGCTTCTGGTTTATGGGTTATATAAGATGATACACAGTATGACAATCATTGGTGTATATTTTACCCCCACATTTTGTGCATATGTGAGCACTATTCAACTTCATTTGAAAGTGCATACCAGAGCAGTACAGTGAAAAGGTAAAGACATACATGATTCAGCACTAATATGATTATGCCTTATGACTAGTGGATGTAATTGGTGTAAGTGCTTTTCTCAAACTCAGAGATGTTTCTTCCCATATGTGTATTTGGCATGAAGCATATGCCTCATGGCCTGCAAGCTGTCCTTGGGCTGCATTCTTCATCCACCTCTTCCAACACTCTGCTTTGGCATGGAAATATGTAGGAATCCAATCTGCCTCATTGTTATGTGCGAGCAGCACGTGAGCCTGACTTAGGCAACATGGGGTGAACACGATGACTTAGCAAATCCTCAAGCGTGTAGGCTGAGTAATCATCTCAACGCGCGAAGGCGGAGTTCAGGTGTTTCACTAGATACAAGCGCAGTTGTATCTAGACTTGCTTGTTCGTGACTTCAATGGCTTCTTGCCGACAAAGGGAGAGAGCGAAGCCAAGACCGATCAATTGAGAAGAGGAGAAGTGTACAAGAAATCCAAGCTGTCGACCACAACAGTCGACAGCTTCCTTATAACTACGGGCGCCCACTCTCAACAGTGATGACGCATAATACTAATACCACTACTAATTGTATGTCCTCGTATGTCAGCAGCTCACTAAGAGCCTCAGTCATCATATAGTACAGCTCACTAAAAGCATCAGTCATTGTATCGTACATGGATTAGTCCATCCACTCGGTTGGTAAGATTCAGGAGCTACTTGTCATCCTGCTTACCACTCACGCTGTTACACTCATTGTGAACACTGTCTTCCTCTTCTTTCCATTGTTCAAACTGTGCTTTCGCATGGAGCCAATGAACTCAATTAACTGTTCAGTCAGTCAGTCAGAATATAATCCCTTAATAAATATATAATTATGTACACTCATCCATCCAAGTTCCATCCTTCTTTCCAGATATGCCAAAGCTCCAGATCCAGGAAAGCTGCTTGTTTCATTGGCCCTTCCGTGCTGCTCCAAGAATGGCTGTATTGACCTGGAGATTGGCTGGAGTGAGTGGCGGCAACTCCAGAGATGTTTGGGATAGGTCCTTAATCTTCTCATCTGTGTCCCTGGCCATTCTGTAGTTCCAGGCATGTTGATGAACTGTGGTATCAACATTTTGGATCACATTCCAAGCCCTGGCCTTAGTTTGCTGTGTTCTAGCAACTCTGACCTGAGTTCAGAATAAAGCAGACTTGAATCCCAAGGCAAGTCTAATAGCATGGATGGAGTCAGTTGCCTGAGCATAGCAGAGCTTGGCTTCCTTCAATGCAAGATATTTGACACCATGGCTAGCACACTATTGCCATCCAATTGTAGATAGGAGGAGGATGGGGATATCCTTGGAATGAGGCCCATCACCACCAGATGGATTAGATATATGTGGGATCATCGCTGTAACTCCAGAGTTGTCAATGTCATCTATTTGGTCATACTTGGCATAGTCTGCCAGTGGTGGTATTAACATATTGTCCATTGGTCCATGGTGAAGCAGGAATCCATCGGCCTGATGCTCAAACATGTCAATGAGCTTTTGAAGGCAAACATGCTTGTTTTCTATCACTTATAGCTCCTTCAGTGTGAGATGAGAACCACCACTCCGAAGCTGATATCAGAGAGTCAATCTAGACATCACATCAGTGTGATCTCACAACAACATATTTGCCAAGCAAACATACTGCATTTCCTAAGTCTTGAGCCCACACAGAATCCAAGATGTCTGCCCATGAATGGAATGGTCTCCTTCCTCCTCCATAATGAGCTGTGTCTGGATATCAGCTTGGGAAGGGGATTCACACATGGCTCAGTCAAATAGAGATTGTTTAGGGCCGATTCACATACCTTTCTGCTTCACAGTGTCATATATATCCATCAATGATGGCATTGTTTGTCTGTCTTCCTGAGCTTGCTTGTCTTCCTGCAGCCATTGTGCTGTCTTGGACTGAAAATGCTCACTGAGAGCCTTATATGCTTTAGAGCTGGCCTCCAAGCCGTTGCCAAAGCACTTCCATCTCTTGAGTAGGGAGGGAACTGTTGTGTTCATGTCAGTCTCATATGCACATATGTAATCAAGATTGTTGAATGACTTACCAATGTGGACCAGCTTCTTCCAATTTGAGTGGTTCATGTGGGCATCTAGTACCTCTTGCCTATGGCTCAGGGACACCCCTCTAATGCTTCTGGAAATATTTTTCAATGGAGCCCATAATGTCTCTATTATTTCCCCATCAACCTGCTTTGCTCCAGGGATATAGCTGGGGGAATAGCAAGGCAAACAAGAGTCCTGATGGCCATGAATATGGAACAGTCCTATTCCAGTCCAGAGTTCCAAGGAGCTTGGAAGGGAGAGGTGTGGACTATCTTTGACTCTGTCCTGGAAGTTGACCCTGTATTGACACATAATGCCATATATGACAAGTGCAATTGGAATATCTTGCATGTTGTAAGAGAGCGCCTTGCATATGCTGTAGTTTTATATGCCTAGAATTGGGGATTGAGATATACCTTCTTCAGGACAAAATTGAAGTGACTTGCCTCTCTCCCTTTTGGAAATCTACAACAGATGTTGGAACAAAGAACCCATGATTACAGGCTGTTGCACCAATTCCTGTGACATCAAGGTGGCCCTACTTGAATTTGCCTGTTCAATAGCTTTGCATGTGTTACATGTGCTTGGCTTTGTTTACATTAGCGAATGGGATCCAATTAAGAGTTTCCACATACCTGATCTATTTGCCGTCTGGTCTGGAGATGAGCTTTGTATGGCTCTGGATCAGCTATAAAGCCCATGCCTGCCGAAAGAGCAATGTCTTTCTCTCTGGACCTATGCTTCATATGCTCTACAGAGAAATTGCCATCCATGATAAATGTCCTAATGAGGTGTTTCCTGTCACATAGCATGATTTGCTTATTAAATGGATATGATTGTGGAGATGTCACATATGGTTCATATCTCATACTCTAATCATCTGGAAGATTGATTCCAGGCTGTGGGCATGCTGGGCAAAATACACCCATTGCACCCTCTTGAATATCTTTCCCTTCTTGATGTCCAAGACCCTGCTCCATTCTATTCTTGAGGTCTCTCCACTGACTGGAGGCCCTTAAAAGCTGTTTGTACATATTCTGTGAAGTCCATTTAGGTATTGGTTTAGCTGATTGGAAGGAAGTATAGCATACTGGAATGAGATTTGGAAACATCTTGCTTGTTGTACTTTGCAACTTTGAATAGTATTGTTGAGCTGTGGTTTTGCATTCCAGATTGTCTCTCAAGAAGTCATCAAGGACTGAGAATGTGAACACTGTTTTGATACTTTTAAAGGTGGCTGGAAATAGTCCACCATGGAGCAGCAGCTCATCCTTGATATCATCCTTGGAGCAAATGCAGAATATGACCTCATGTTTAAAAACTCCATTTTGATCTACAATGGTCAGCATCATATTTCTGGAGGGGGCAGTGTATGTCCAGTTGGGTGAATTGTCCCCAGAGTCTATGAATGTCTCTGGAAGGTCAAATAGTGTGTCAGAGATACCAGGAATATGTACAGGGCACTCAGGATGTGGTGCCTCCCTAGGAGTTAGGAGCTGTGGATCTATCACTGGAGATTCAAAACAATCTGGAATGGATGCAGGGGACATGTTATCTATATGTCCCTGTCCTTTAGAGCTTGTATCTTTGACATTGGCAAGTGCAGTAGCCTGTATGCCCTGAATTTAAATGAGAGTTTGCACATATATTGAAGGCTCATATGTGCATATGTGGAAGGGAATATGCACATACCTCAACTGTTTGTGGACATGGTGAACCATCATGTCTGACAAATAAAATGAATCCCAGGGAGTGTAAAGAGACTGGTGTATAGTGTGTTGCAGTCCAGAGCAGTGGCCAATGAAAGGGTGAGTGTCTGTGTTTGATAACACAACATCCCTTGCAGAATAATGGCACCCCACAGCAGTCCATACATTTGACCTTGAATTTGTCATTGCATATAGAACACCTTGGAGTGGATGGTCTTCCCTCCATATCTAATAGCATTTGGAGATATTTACTCCAGAGTCCAAGCCACTCTTCCATTACACTCACCATACACACTTAGTTGCCGATCATATATAAATTGGGGATACCCATAAGAGACATACATTGGTCTGGGGTTGATCCCTTCCGATGTCATCATCAGGGTGATCATATACATGCTCATCAGCACATTGATGAAAGGTTGCATCATCAATGGTGGGCATAATCACCTCAGAGCCATCTGCCAGCTCTGGACCTGATATTTCATGTTGTCCCTTCTTGGATTGTGAGTTCTGTCCTGGTTTGTCTTTGACAGTTATAAGCACTGGAATACTTTTCTCTGTGGTCCTGATGCCATGCCTAGTCTTCCTATGGCATATGAGGACCTCCTCAATGCCATGTTCAATTGCAGGAACAGGTTGGTCAGCCTGACATTGAACCATGAAGTATACAAGTAGGATGCTTTGGTGGAGTAGTGTTAGATAAATCAAGGAGGATGTTATAGATGAGTAATGGTCTTCTAGTTCTATTCCTACGTTCATTTATATACTCCATATACCCAGAGGTATTGCCAATTGCATTACATATTAGATCTGCCTCTGACTGCATTACACATGTTCACTTTCTGAGGCTTTTCAGATGATCATATTATATCATACTAATAAAAGCATGTATGCATGTTCCAACAACACAGTAACTGAGACATAGTGGGAATCATATGTCTCCCTACATATTCATAGTCAGTGTAGGCAATATAAACAATATCATGTCATATGCTATCCATTGTATCTTTCACCATATACCTCTGGTTCAGCACTGGTCATTTGATCCCTCACCTTCTTCATGTCTCTTAATCTCCAAATCATCAACAATGTTTGATTCCAATTCCACATGATTTGGATCATCATATTCAGAATGGGGTGTAACACGATGAGTGTTGAACAGTGCCTTGGCAATTTTTGATATGTTCTGCAAGTGTGTTCAAATGTCCTGGGATTGCATTACTACTGTATCATACTTCACATACTGTTAGCTGGACCTAGATTGATATCAGGAATATGATCACACCAGTTCCTGAACCTTAAGTTCAGTTTCCTATTATAAAGATGAGATATCCGGATATGTAATGTGATCATGTGAAATGGATTACATACAAGGCACATTTCAACAGGTACTTCAAACCCCTGGACAGAGTCTGGCATATCAATTGCAGATTTGTCAGTATAGTTTGCTGGGTACATGTCTTTGTCATGAAAATATTCTGATTCAGATGACATAGAGCCTCCTGGCTCAGAAGGAGTGGTGTATGGATAATGGAGGGATGTGGGGGAGGGTGTATGACTATAGGTCTGCCCACTCATGTGGTCTGAATAGGCATCCATGAGTGATGTATTTAGTAAATACACTTTGTGCATGATGGGGGAGAACCATACATGGTTTTATATCAGAATAATTTATCTATCATTGTTTGGTACAGTGGATATGCTTTGAAATGAATGATATATATGTATTTCCCTCATGTGGATGTCAAATGGTGTCTTTCCTTCATATCAATCATCACACACATATGAGAGTTGTGTTGCGACAGCTTAGCCAAGTGATTTTCGACTTTTGTCAAATAAAATAGCTACAAATATGAAAATATTCATGGAGGTAGATCTCATTAAGGGCTACCTCGAGCCCAGCCAATGCTAAGCGATCCAAGCAGCCATTCTTGCTCAGCTTGAGGTTGGCTTATTTTCAAAAATAAGCCAACATCAAGCCAGGCAAGATAACTTGGAAATGGCTGCTCGGATCGCTTCGTGTTGGCTGGGCTCGAGGTAGCCCTTAATGAGATCTACCTCCATGAATATTTTCATATTTTTAGCTATTTTATTTGACAAAAGTTGAAAATCACTTGGCTAAGCCATAGCAACACTATATGAGACTCAATGTGTCAACATGCATTGTATGATCAGAATAAAACTTACACACATGATTCACACATATGTAATTTGCAAATATAACATATGTCATGGTGGGGCATACCCATATCCAATTGTGGAGCATACATCATGTAAAAGTAACATGCTTCATACTTCCTTTATCAGTTTGTTCTCATATCAAAGTGTGGCTTATTTGTTATGGGGGCACAGACATTATATCAAAGACAGTGTTCAATTCAGAGTGGTACATATGAAACACATGTGACGACTTGTTACGCTCAGACCCTGCGCCTAGCCGAAAACAGCGCAGTTGCCTACATGAGCACTGGAAGAATTGCCATGATTACCCAGAGGCGCATACTTGGGAGTCACATGCAGAAGAAGACATCAAAGAAGAAGAGGCCATACGTGCATTAGTAGCGGCAGAAGACGACAGTTACCTCGCCTATGACGAGGCGTGCAAGGTCCGCCAGCTCGTGAGTAACATGATCACTCGCGGTAGAGTCCCAGAGGCTGGCAGGAAGGTTATTACAGGACGAGCAAGGATCACGTGACACGGTCATGTGATTACCCCCAGGTCACGGGATCTGACCTAAGCAATAAGTCAGGGGGGCGCGCAGGATGGAAGAACAGTCCCGGGTCTCAGTACGTATCAGACCTAACCCATAACTCAGGGGACTACGACGCGAAGGTAGCCATTGGAATTGGCGGAAGACAGTTGTGTCCTGAAGATGACCAACGACGACAAATAGCGATTGTGTGGTGAAAGACCAGCGACCTGTAGCTGCCGATATCAGCGGGCCGTGGCTGCCGTTGGGACGCACTCCAGCGGACCGGGTATGATCCCCTTTTGGGAAAGTGTTATTGATGGATTAGTCCAGGGAGCGCCTGTGTTAGCGCCGAGACCATTGCTTATTGACGCATGGTTAATTTGTGTTGTGTATGACAGTTTCTTACTGATCGATTACTTATGATTGGTGTTCGCTTACTGATGCGATGAGGTGGGCTTATTGATGTCCCAGGGTTGCTTACTCACTGGTTGGAGGTGCTCAGTCACTCATTGGTGGGGATGCTTACTTATGGCTGATTGATGCCTTATTCATATGCTGATTGATGTGAGTCATCATGCTTGTTATTCACTACTCATGTTGTATTTGTCGCCTTGATGGCTTGATGGACTTTTACCTTTTATGGTTGTATCTGTGTACTATATATACTATACGAGCTGAGCTATAGTTCGCTAGCTTAGTTGTCTTGACATCCACCTGTATTACTCTCAGGAAGTGCAGACAGTCTTATAGCAGAGTCATTGTTCCCTTTGACTATTCATGTTGCCAACTTAAGTGTTAGGCCTTGCCACCTTGTAACAAACCTCAAGCTAGGCGGTATTAGGGGACCCTCTTGGATAGTTGCCCTTTACAAGTCGTACAAATCGTTCCTGAGTTCAGAAGCCGTGCGCTTTGCTCAGCGTTAAAGCAAGGAAGACCCATCGGATCCAAGTCGGATCAACGTTTAGTGGAAACGTTACACGACTGCATATGATATCTGTAATATATTGTGCTACCCCATACGAGACAACGCCCGTGAGCCAGCGACACTTGGAACTTGTGAGGAGGAAGCAGTTGCCTTCCCCTGCCCCAATGAAGCTGCTTCATTTAATACATAGTTAGTGAAATGATGTGTGTGAAAGCACAGCCAGGAATGACTTACATTGTGTTTCTGTGGCCTTAGTGCTGCTTCCAGATGGTCCTGCACCTGCTGATTGTTGGATGGATAATGTTGATATATGTGCAGGATTTATTGATGAGGTGCTGGCACAGGAGGCAGGAGGGCTTGGAGTATTGAATAGTGGGACAGGTGGAGTACAATTAAGTAACAAGAGATCCACTCCTGAGGTCACGGCCATCGAATGTAGATATGCCTCAATGTTTGAGAGGCAGTCACGGAACTCTGTACCATCCACCAGTACAGTCTGTTCCACCCTCTCCAAGGAGGGAATGATGTCTTCCAACATGGCTAATATATGTTAGGCAAAGTGGGAGGCTAAGACTATATGAACATACTGACAGCTGTCCGTTTGTGTGCAGACTTGGAAGTGATGGGTGCACTTTCTGCCTTGATACTTTCTGTCCCTATCTTGTGGGCCCACTTTGGTGGTGGACTGCAGGGGTGTTTCTTCATGGCGCAAGCCAAGCATGCTGTCACATTCTTCTTCTCCTGGGGAGACATCTTGTTGCTCCAGTGTCTTGGCATGGCCTGCAGAAGTCCTGGGATGTGTGATCACTTCGCAGTAATATAAAGAAAGGAAATATATGCTTACCTTGGCATTGGTCATCCGTGGATGCCTGGCAGGAGGGGCATCCACTTCTGAGGGTGATGTGATGATCATACACTTACACATACAGGTCATCTGTGGCATCTTCTCACCACCCTCATCTTCATCCATTGATTTGTCTTCCTCAGCAGTGAGGGCCCATCAGGCAGGGGTGGTGGATTGTTGCCTTATAATATCAGCCATATAGTTAAATTGATATGCAGATATGAATGCCTTACCTGACAGCTTGTCAACTTCCTCGTCGTTGAAGTTCAGAGTCCTGGGCTTCCACCACTCAATGCACTCCTGGTATTGCATGAGTGTAGGGAGGTTCATCATCATGATCTTGCTCTTGAGATTTGGGTGCTGCACCTTCAAGGTGTTGAGCCACTCAAGACAGCGTGATCTACTGAAGTTGGAAAAGTCAAGCTCCCTCTCCTCGTCTGTCTGTCCATTTGCCTTATGCCACCACTCCTCACCAATGAGTTCTATAACAGTGTGAATCCTGGGGTATGGCGTCCCCGGGTTGTTGCACCCATGCTCATCAAATATCTCGTTGACACTGTCCTATGGAAGATGTTAGAGGGTGGTTGTGTGGAAAACAACTGTGGCACTCACCATCTCATTTCCAATGCACTGCTCATACCAGGCATCATCGATGTGCACTCCACTGGCAAGGGTGCACTCCCAATTAGTGATTACCGGGGGTATGGAAACCCCTGGGGTATCGGTCAAGGGTATTGGAGGGTAGGGGTAAGGGTACAGGAGTTGTTACCCTTGATGTACCCCTACCCTTATCAAGGGTAAGCATACCCCTGTGGAGGGTAAGTAAAATACCCTTCTTGAGGGGCAAGGGTACAGTAAGTGTAGTAGGTCTCAATGTTTCTTCTTATTCACCTCTTGATTCACCTCACCCTGTACTTGTACGCTTACAATGGATTATGTAATCAACTTGAACTTGCCTGTTTACCCCACTGTGCACCGCAAAAGGCATTGTTAATGCTTTCGTGGTAGGAGTCGAATAAACAAATATATTGTGCTTTTCTATAGTACCTATCTACAAGGCTATCTAATGGGCTGTGTGTCAAAGTAGGGGGCTCATGTAGGCCTGGTGATCAATGCATTGTCATGCAGAGTGACGGTGTAACAGCACCAAGGAGGACGGCACAGCCAAGGGCACAGTGAATTAATTTTGATAAGTTATAGTGCCACAGTCCACACATTCCGTCAGCCACACACTCGGCACAGTCTGTGACATGTGACGATGACCGCAACCGCAATAACAACTGGCAAATTCGCTCAGCATAGTCGACTGCAACCACTGATGCGTGACGCGTGACGACTTGGGCTCAGACCAAGACAGCCCACTCGGACAAATTCTGCGACGGCGACAATCACGACTAGGACTACAACCACAAGTCAAGACTTGGATGTCGACTCAGAAGACAACCACCATGATGGCAACAACTGTGGCAATGGCCATAATGAATCTGATTTGGATGACGACTTGGCGACCATGATGACCGTGACGACTGCAACGACCGCAACAATGGGCCACACAACTACGACAATGGCGATGGCGATGACAGGTAGTAGTAGCACTGTGGCAGGGCATAGATGGTGGAACTTAGTAGTATACTAGTAGTAGTATTACTTGTACGCAATTCGGCAGAATTTCTTCTAGAAGTAGCTATTTGAAGACGTGCCAATGTGTACCCCTCCATCATACCCAGGGGGTATCTCTTACCCCCAGGTACCCATCATACCCTTACCCCTACCCGTCCAAAACCCGTACCCGCCCACGCAGGCAGGGGTTTTGGGGGGTAAGGGTAAGGGTAGCAAGATTTTACCCGGGGTTACCCCTGTCAATCCCTACTCCCAATAGCAAATGGCATAATTGAGCCGCACAGCAATCTCTATAAGAGCTTCCTCCTTGTTAGTAAGCATGTCCTTTACCTTTGGAGACATTTGAGGATATAGGTGGAGGGAGAAAGGATGGGGGGGAAAAGGTGAAGACATTACTGATGTCTGTATGTGGTGCATAGGCAACATTCTCATGTTATGCAGGCTTGTGGAGCTTGAACTTAATTTAAGTGTTCACATGTAATATGCCGCACATGGATACACAGTTGGCAATAGATCTAGATATACTATGCATGGATGTGGAGCCAGCATCTATTTAATTGTAGGTCTAGATTCCAGTCAATAGATATTTGTCAAACTGCATGTAGCACATGGATACACAGTTGGCAATAGATCTAGATATACTATGCATGTATGTGGAGCCGGCATCTATTTAATTGTAGGTCTAGGTTCCAGTCAATAGATATTCATCAAACTGCATGTATGTATTATTATGTGTAGCCAGCATCTGTTTAATTGTGCATCTCCACTGTGGGCAGATGATATGAAATCAATTTGATGTCTTTTGCGATGACTATGGGTGGAGCAGGTATCTGCTTAGCTGTTCCTGAAACTGTGTTCCTCTAACTATATATGCACATATTACATATTCATGTATCCTGGTTTCTGATGTCATAGCCCTCAAATATAGTCACCATGTAATTCCAAATATAGTCATCGTTTCTTTCCCTGCATCACACAGTATGCCATCTCCTAGCCCGTCAGAAAGAAGCACCAGTTGTCCTTTTACAGAATATATTTCTCACACTTCTGTACTGAAGTTTAGTGACACCAGGGCAATGGGCATATGTTGGTAAGATGCCCCCCAACCCTTGCCCAGTATATAGGGGTGCTAAGGCCACAAGCACTGGGCCCAGTTACTCCTACTCCCAGTCTAGTTACTCCTACTCCTGGTCTAGTCACTGTCTCCACTTCCACTCCAGTCATGGCCTCTGCTTCAGCACAGCCAGCTGTTGAAACATAATAAGTACATACATATCTTATCTATAGCAGTTATGACATTACAGTAGTATCATACATATGATTACCAATATAAGGGTACTCCGTTATGCACAAAGTGGGTGCAAACTCCAGTATGGAGGGTGCAACTCTTATTGGCATCACATGCAGTGATACTGAAGAGTTCTGGGGTGTTTCACATCAGGCATCACTGAAAACACGATATTGTGGACACCTTTACTCATCACTTTTACACAAACGGACATGGTGGGACCATAGGGACTGGGTTTCCTATTTATAGGGGAGTAGAGCCCCTCTGAATATACAAGCCGCTTCACTCTGTGCACACTTGAGCTACTCTCTATAACTCTACAACTCTACGTCTCTACACCTTTACAAGGTGAGACTCCATATACCTTGTTTGCTGCACTGGTTGCTGCGCAACACCAGCTACTCCGACCACTCTAGTGCCACCCCAATCTTCCCAAGGTACTTCAGGAATCTTGCAGGGGCCTAAGCAGTCAAGGTATGATTTCTTGAAGTATACTCAGCCACCTGTGGCAACTCAACCGGTATATCTTGCTTCTCTAATATATTGTTATTACCATATACACTGACAGTGGATTTGCAGGCCATTGAGGTCATCAACAATGCCATGGATGTTGACTCTCCACTACCAACAACTCTGGGCAAGACCTCCTTGATAAGATACACAGGATTGCTCTGCTGCCATGCCAGGCCATCGTGGATGCACCCCAAAGTGCTGCTCCACCAATCTTGGTGCCAGCACATATATCTCTGATCTCAGTGCCATCTTCAAGGCCTCCACAGGAGGAGCCTCAGAGTGTTGATCCACCAGTGTTTGTACCATCACATATATCTCCTGCCTCCATGCCATCTCCACCGCCTTCAAAAGAGGTTTCACAGAGTGCTGCACCTCTGCAGGTGCCACAAGAACAAAGCCTTCCTGAAAGTGAGGAGGAAGCAATTGAACACATGGTATGTGTTCCCATGATAGCATATCTTATTGATCTTAAAGGTGTGTATAGGTGAGTGCTGATCCCCATCTTATTCAGGATGACACACCCAAACCAGAAGAGGAATCAGAGGAGTCTGATCTGCCTCCAACAAGGAGGAAGATGTTGATACAGAGGCAGATCAATCACCTCCTTGGATTGCAAAATGAGATGTGGGCTATGTATGACGTTGTGGAAGAAATCAGGGAGGCATTTGAGGAATTAGCAGCCAAAGAACAGTAGTAGCACACATGTCCTTGTTCATGACATGATGTGATAGGGACAATAACACCTCCGCTCATATGCTCATATGTAGAATGATCAAAGACATTGTGAATATTAGAGTGCCATACAGCACCTGTGACATGTCTACACTATCAGAAGACACTATTGGAATACATGGGGCATGCAATATGATGCATATCATAACATGTATCATATACAGATAGATGAACCCCTTTTGATTGATCAGAGTGCATGCACAAGTGGTGCACATATGGGAACATCAGAACTGTTACCTCCACAGCACTGTTTCATTCATCAGAATGATGGATTCATTTAACACAAGATAGCAGCACATGTATAATTGTCTTATCCTTCATTGGGACAATATGTGAACCAAAGGAATGTCAGATCCTTACATCATCTGTGATCTGAATCAGATCACCTTCCATTGGAACATATCACACCTGTCATTGTGAGGTCTGGACTGTGAAGCACACCATTATTTCATACTCCGAGTTCTCCTAAGAGCATATCCGTATGTGTGCATATGATGTTCAAAGTAGTATATATATGGCTGAGCAGACACTGTCTTTACTGACATTATTTAGCACCTGAATTCACAGATATTCCATACTATTTGGTTCTATTCCCATCTACCCTTCACTGTACCCACTGTTGCTCCTCTTATGGATCCAGGAAACAGCTCCAACAACTCTCATGGTGAACTGGAGCTTCCCTCTGGTCCAGCTATGCATGCTCCAGCAAGCATATTCAAGGTGACACCAGAAGATGCCAATATATTGAATGAGTATATTGTTGAGTTCCAGGAGGGTAATACAGGTGCAAGAAACACACTCCTGAAGAGGGTCATGGGAGAGCTATATAACCTTTGCCCATCAGACACCCCTTTTGATAAGAAAGATATCAAACAGGTATGTGACATCAGTATTCATATATGACCGGAGTATCCCATATATATGAATATCAGAAATTGAGGAGGTGGTTTTATAATCACTCTCATGCCCCACACTGCCAGACCATCAGGTTTATTTGAAAATGGTCTGCAAGGAATGTATTCTATCATGCCAAGAAGGACAACATCATGACACTTGCTCAAGACATCTCTGGAGGTGCTCCATGATCTCAGGCCTTCTTAGGAGCACTTCAAGATGCCACCACCCAGTTTTGGAATGAATTATCCATTGAAGAGAAAGAAATTTATGAAGAGATAGCAAGGGAGTGGTCTGAGAATGGTCCCCCAGACCATATTCAATCAAGGCAAGTGATTCCACATTATTTCATATACCAGTTCACTCAGGTGACATCTTAGAATGGCCTCCACAGCAATTTGACATCAGATAGTTTGGGACTTTCAAACCCAATTGTATCAAACATGTGAAGTCCAGAGCATAGTCTTAATTGCATGTATCCGTAGTTGTAACACAAGTACAACTATTGGTTGGAAACCAAATAGAACACCATACTGCCACATCAGCTGATCTAAATACAGCTACTACCAGTATCTTAATAATAAAGAACAAAGGTACTACTATACATGGAACAAAGACAATAAAGATATCTTAAAATAGTCCATTCCCATAAGGGGATCAAAGTAGATACCAGTAGTTACAGGATGACTCAATCATCCTTACAACACAGGAAGCCGGATAACCAGTCCATGTCAACAAAAACAACGAAGATAAGGTCTTGTCTATCAAGACAGAGCACCTTATATGCACTACAGGGCTGACTCCCAATCCGAGTCCCAAATATCGTAAGTATTGTATCGTCCTATCAGCCATCAGGGATAACAACCCAGGCAACATACAGTACATGAGGCAGAAGGCCCCACCTGAGTCAGAGATAAGTCAACATATGACTCACTATCATCCAATGATCAACTGGTGCAACATCAGTGCATCATAAGTACAGCCATCAGGCAACATCAGAATGTTCCAATCAGAAACAACCCAAACAGGGATATGTCCAGACCTTCAGGCAGTCAAGAATTCTGCATCTGACTACACACTAACCCTCTCAGGAATCATGACTCGACCTGAGGAAACTGTTCCCCTGTGACTTATCCTTTAGGCCAGCTTCACATGACCTGGGGTTTGCTGATCACATGTTCAGTCATGTGACTCAGACTTCATCATCCCTTGACAGATCATATCACCAGTGTTATTGTCCACAATGAAGTGATCATTGGCACTTAGCATTCATGTTATGGTATGGCTTTGGACTGATCATGTGATCCCACAGTTAAGTGTTCCTAATGTACGTTACTATGGCTGACTGATGATGATGAGTTGCTCATTAGTCACATGACTCATCGATGAATAATCATGAGTCATTACTTACAAATTCCTGGGACGATTGTAGTAGGTTTTAGTCAGGATGTGTCAGCATGTATGGTTATGTAAGTGAAAGTGGTCACGTAGTAGTTTGGTACTTAAAAGGCTGCAGAATGGTTTGTATTCTGCAGCTTGAACTTCTTGTTACTTTCTCAGCTTCATTGTATCCAAGGCTCTCTTCTCTGTTCCACGCTTTGGGCATATGGCCCTCATCTGAATCACTTTGACATATGACTCCGGCCTTTGCACCTGAACTATTCAAACTCCACCTTCATGCATTGAGATATGATCCACATGGGATCACAAGACTCCACCTTCATGTGTTGAGACATTACTCAGCCTCTGTGCTTGAGTCCAGGATTTGCTAAGTCACCGCATTCACCTTACGTTGCCAAGTCAGGCTCACATGCAGCTTGCACATTTCATTAAGTTCAAGCTCCTCTCACTCGAACTCCATGGCAACAGTTACTACCAAAGACGGTTGGAAGTTCCAACCCTACCAAATTGAATCAAGAGACCATGACACTCCCACTCGCTACCTAATTGGGTGAGTCCAGTGGAGGCTGGTACCAAACACCAGCAGGACCGACGAACAAAACACGGGATACTATGCGGAAGCAGCAACCACACAAAGGTATCATCCCATTGTCTTCAACCGAGAACACTGTTGCTGGGTCGAACTCAGGTGGAGCACCAGACAAGGAATCTTTGAAGTGGCACAACCTGCCAGAGATGATCTAAATATCAATATTCCCTTGCAAGATGCACTTCCCTTTGACCAACAAGGACCAATCGACGGTGAGGAAGATCAAGAACTTACCTCAGAACCACCACCAGCAGAGCTCCAGCTACAAGCACAAACCCCCGCAACAACCAGTGATACCAGTGAACATCTGCCAACAGTATCAGAAGCTTCACCAGAGCCAGAGAACATAGAAGTGCACTCACCAGAAATAGATGCACTTGCCACACACACAGCTGAGTTGCACCTACCAGAACCTATTAGAGGAATACCCTTCATGGCAACTCAGACAGAAGTATCACCAACTTGGCTCATCATCAACAAGCACACATGTCATGTACAACTGCTAGCACCTGAAGGTATGCAAGCAGTAAACCAAGCTATGGGATCAGATGTCCCTGATGCACCTAGTAACCAAGGGGAACCAGACATGTTCTGAGAGTTTTGAGTTGACAGAGGGAGAGTACCCTCACCAGATAACAGACCATTTCTGCCAAGAAGGGGAGGACCTCCCAACGGAGGATGGCCACAAGGAGGAGGGCCCCTGGGAGGAGGACCACCCAATGGTGGATGGCCACAAAGAGGAGGAGGACCCCCAGGAGGCGGACCACACCCAGCAGCAGCAATCAACGCCCCTCAAGGAGGAGGCAATGACAAGTTTATTGGTAACCCACCACCAACATTCACCGGATCCAGGGCCCAAGCAGAAGCCTGTATCCTACAGTGGGAAGTATACTCCAGGGTCAACACCAACCATTCAGCTATGAGGAACAAGTACCAAAAAGCTATGTTGTTCCTCACATACATTCAGGGAAACACGGTTAACCAATGGGTTATGTCTGCCAGCTGCTGGCTCATCAATGAGGTTTCCACAGGCACCAACCAATTCGACGACAGGTTGTGGGAAAAACTACTCCACGCCTTCAGGAGGCAATTTGGCAACATCCTCAGCAAGAAGCGTGCCCAAGCCCAGCTAGACACTGGCATTCACATGAAAGACGGGAAGGTAGACGATTATATCACCCTCTTCAAGCAACTTGTTTGACATGCTGGCTACAATATCAATGCCAAGAAAACCCTCAAGTACTTTACAAAGGGACTCCCAAGGGCCCTTTACGAAACAATGTACCAACATGACGACTCTCAAAACTACGAGGAGTGGAGAGCATCAGCACTGAAACGACAACAGAAGTGGATCCGCATGCAGATGGTTTGAGGCAACCTGGACGCCTTTAAGCCAGGACGAGCACAGGGAGGAGCCCTAGCTAAGTTACCAGCTCCTCTTCAGGAACAACAACAGAATGGACACTTCTGCAGATCAAGTATGCGGACAACTTGCAGGAGCCAAGGATGTCCTCAGTAACTATGGGCAAAATGATGACTCACCATGACTACCATACCCACCATGTGGAGGATTCCTCCAGAAGAGGCGCGAATTCAAATGTGACACTAGCCAAATACAGTGTTACAACTGTCAGATGATGGGACATTTCAGCTGTGATTGTAGGCAGCCTCGGTGCCCATGCCTACTAAGGAAGAAAAGGCCACGAAATGGCTATGAGGAGTAGCCAGCAAAGGAGACTATGTAAAGGATTTGGTCCTGCAACAGTTGATGGGGCAGGATTTTGCAAGTGCCTGAACTTGACAGCCTGGATGAGGGCAGTTCATTGTAACTCTGTGTACATTATGTGCTACTGATCTATGTGAGTATCAGTTTCAATTTGTGCAAGTTACAACATGGCCAACATAAAAGCATTGGTGGACTCAGGGGCCACCAACAACTTCATCCACCCAAACTTCATCAAAAGAATGGGGTTGGGACAGTGGGCATTAGATAAGCCCAAAAACATTTACAATATCGACGGCACCACTAACAAAGCTGGTCAGATAACCCATAATCTGACACTAAATGTGGAAACAGGAGGCAAAATGAGAGATGCACTTCCTCATCACAGATATAGGAAAGGAAGATGTATTACTGGGATACCCATGGTTAGCCACCTACGAACCAAGGTTCAGTTGGCACCATGCAACTATAGATGAGAAACAACTCCCTATAGTCCTGCGATCGGTTAATCCCAGTGACAGGAGAGCAGTATTGGCACAACTCCTCACAGAAGAGGCCAAAGATGTACAAGTATCAAGGATGTTCACCACGGAAACCAAAGAACAAATAGTGGTCGAACTAGAAGAACAAGTATACGGAAGGAGATCAGCAGTTGAGCTAGCAGTCAAAGCTCAACAATACATGAAACAGGTAGAAGTGCCAGAAGAATACCAACACTTTGCGAAGGTATTCAGTGAGGAAGACTCAAAGTGCTTTCCACTGCGAAGGAGCTGTGACCACGCCATCAACTTTAAATCAGGAGCACCAGATGTCATAGACTGCAAAGTATATCCTATGACATGAACAGAAGATGCTGCTCTGGATGACTTTATTGACAAACAACTAGAAAAGGGATACATTCGTCCCTCCAAATCCCCATATGCATCATCCTTTTTCTTTATCAAAAAGAAGAATGGAAAGCTACACCCAGTACAGGATTACAGGAAAATCAACGACTGGACAATACAGAACCAGTACCTGCTTCCCCTCATCAATGATCCTATCAGAGATCTTGGAGGAGCCCAGGTTTTCACCAAACTAGATGTGCAACAGGGATACAACAACATATGAATCAAAGAAGGGGACAAGCATAAAGCAGTGTTCAAAACACGTCAGGGTCTCTTCAAACCCATGGTTATGTACTTCAGATTGTGTAACTCACCAGCCACATTCCAGAGCTTTATGAATGACATCTACCAACCAACTATTGCCAAACATGCAGCCCATGGCACGACCATTTGCGTTTACATGAATGACATTGCAATTGCCACCGAGTGACAACAGGATACCATATCAAAACATTGGCAAATGGTTGCTGATGTGCTCATGATAGTGCAAGAACATGACTTATACTTCAAACTGAAGAAATGCATCTTCAACACTCCTAGCATCAATTACCTGGGGGTAATCCTTGAAGAGGGGGTGACACACATGGACCCCGTCAAAATTTCAGGTGTCCAGGACTGGGCTTCGCCCACCACAGTTAAGGATGTACAATCATTTCTTGGGTTTCGCAATTTTTACCGGCAGTTTATCAAAGGATTTGCTTCAATCATGAAACCACTCAATGAATTAACACATAAAGACGAACCATGGCAGTGGGGAAGACACCAACAGGAAGCATTCGACACACTCAAACTACATGTCACCACTGAACCAATACTAGCACACACAGATCAAAACCAGCAATTTGATCTTGAAGTAGACGCATCAGGCTTTGGAGTGGGTGCAGTGCTACTTCAGAAGAAGCAAGATGGAAAATGGCACCCTGTGGGCTACTATTCAGCCACACTCAATGCAGGAGAAAGGAACTACAACATCTACAACCTTGAACTCTTGGCCATTGTCAAAGCATTAAGAAATTGGAGACATTTACTAGCAGGATCTCCGCACAAAGTATGCATTTTCTCTGATCACATGAACCTTCAATATTGGTGAGATCCCCAGAAGATCAGCAGGAGGATTGCCAGAGAAGTCCTGGAACTAGCAGAATACAATTTTGAGATACATCACATCAAAGGGAGTGCCAATGGACATGCAGACACATTATCATGCCAACCAGACTATGACCAAGGGGAGAAAGACAAGGAGGACATTGTAGTCCTACCAGAAGAGGTATTCATATGGACAATTGCAGCCGCTAATGCACCATCAAGACAACAGAATGAAGACATGGTGCAAATGGGTTGACCCCCACAAATTAACCAAGGCAAATGGCCTCTGGTGGTACCAAGGAAGGAGACTAGTGATCATGGGAACAGAGACAGAAATTAGAGAAGTCATCTCTACTCACCATGATCCCCCTATTCACAGTCACCCAGGAATAGCGCACACAATACAGCAGGTAGAACGACACTATTGGTGGCCTATGCTAAGGTGTGACGTCACTGAATATGTAAAAGGGTGTGTGGAATGTCAAAGGTGCAAGGTCAACATGCAAAACGTGAAGGCACCCCTACAGCCAATATTCCCAAAGCTAGAAGCCATGCCATTCGAAGTAGTGGCACTAGACTTTATCACCAAACTCCCAGTGTCACAGGACTTTGACTCTATACTAACAGTCACTGACCACGACTGTTCAAAGGCTTCAATATTCATACCATGCAAAGAAGAAATCTCAGGTGAAGAAACAGCAGCCCTATATGCCAAACATGTGGTAGCACACTTCGGACTACCATCAAAAGTCATCCTCTGTAAAAAAGAAAGTCAGGCCAAAGTCAATGAAAAGTTGGTTGACTTTTCATTGACTTTTCATTGACAGAATGCTGTTTTTTGTGACTTTGACTTGACTGAAAAGTCAATGAAAAGTCATACAGTCAATTGACTTTCTGTTGACTGATGTTATGGTCGTGCTGGACCCGGGCCTGACTTAGGCTGACTACGCGGTGGAGTGAAGAAGTAACTTAGCAGTGCGTATCAACGCGCGTGGGCGTGACGGCTTGCGACGAGGACACCTGAAAGTGCCTTCCTAAGGGAGCAATCCTCAACCGGGGTTTTCAGAGGGAAACCCAAGTCAATTCGACAGATGATACAAAAGAGTAAAGCTGCCGACTACATCAGTCAACAGCTGCCTTATAAGTAACGCTGGTGGTATGCCTTTGTCAGCAATACCGCCACTACTACTACTATCACTAAGCCACTAGTACAACTATCAGTAATCATCATAGTAATCATGAGTAAGGCGAGACGATGCATCAGTAAGAGAACGAGGATGAAAGGAGAAGGAGCTGATGAAGGCATAACAGTACCTGAGTAAGTTCCAGGAGCGACTCGTCATCCTGCTTACTTGCCCAAACAGTAAATCATAACATCACCCCCTTTACAAGGGTGAGCGCCCACGCTCAACTACCCAATTAGTTACGGTAGTTAGTCCTACATCCGTCTCATGTTCATCGCGTACCCTCCTGAGGGCATGTGCGCGCCCCAACCTGGCTGCTGAGTGTCGTGCTCGATCACCGTGGACGTAGATATCGTCCTCGAGCTTCTTGATGGCTGCCTCAAGTTCGCAATGACTTCCATGGATGCGCGGTAGCGCCTCACTTCAGCTTGGAGGGATATATCCCCCAGCCTAGCAAGGGCTTCATCTACCTGCCGCTTTCCACGAAAGTCAGCACGGAAATATTGTAGTTCGTCTCTGTTGTACTCAGCTGCTGGGCCCATGTCTCGACAGGGTTCGGCATGGATGTCGGCGCGGTATATTGGCGAGTACCTCCCCATCGTACCGAACACCTCCAGATTGTCGAGCATCCTGACCCGCACGTATTTAGCGGGGGTGCGACGACCCTCGTGTTCGATAACCATCGGTACCCAATTCATCCCGTTGTTGAGGATGAATCCGCCGGGAGTAGGCGATATGGCACGGAGAGGGATCCGCGTGCCATGCGTTCCGCGCACGTTGATCGGTGAGGAGTCTCGTGCCTTGTGGTATGTTGGGAGCCCACATGCCTCGTAACCCTGCTTGGCCGTTGGTCCGTAGACAACAGCAACTGCAGGTGGTTGGCGCGGTTCATCGTGGGTTTCGCTGGTAAGGATGCGGACTTGGAAAGGTACAGGTGCGGGAGTACAATGGCAGTAGTTTGGGGGGTTATTGCACTGTGTACAGACGACTCGAGCGACGTGATAGGACTCATTGCTCTCGTTGTCTTCGTCTTCGCTGTCTTCGTCGCTGATATAGTCGACGGCGGTGGTGGAGGTATTTGCGGTGGAGGGCTGGACAATGCTCTCCCCATCAACAGCCGTATCCACATCCTCCTCTCCGTTGCCGTCCTCTTCACTACCTGGTCCTGCTTCCATGATTGCATCACCTCCTTCAAGAGGGAGTAGTCCTCCCTCATCTTCTTCCACTCGTCCACTGGCTGGTGTAGGGAATCGCCTGCGCGCTTCAGCGAGATCTTGCTCCCGCTGCTCTCGCTCTTCTCTGTCTTGCTCAGCGATGGCTCGAACTTCTGCGATGGCTGAGCAGAAGGGGTCGTCGACATTGTTGGTATGGTCATAAGTGACGAGGGTGTCGGTGTAGGGGATCTCGTCAAGGGAGATAGTGGAGAGTGGGACATGGGTCATATTATGAGAGGATTGGAAGGGTGATGATTCCGATGGTTTCATCGAGCCTGCTTTTATGTGAGTCTCGGCTCCTGGATTAAACTGTTGAAACTTCCTTATCTCTGCGTCCGCATGGACGTCGTCCCATGGGACCCACTGATTCTCCGAGTCTGCGTATCCCTTCCATTTGATGAGGTATTGGAGTTTGCACCCTTGACCGGACCTTCTGGAGTCTAACACCTTTTCGACCTTGTATTCTTCCACGCCCTCGACTAATTCGGGTGGTGGGCGTAAGTAGTTTGCACCATGCATACGTGTTTCTTTGTACGGCGTGAGTAAGTCTGTGTGAAACACGTCATGTATCTTCCATTGCAGGGGTAACTTGAGCTGATAATTCACAGGAGACATCACCTGCACTATCTCAAATGGCCCCTGTCTTCTGGGTGCAAGTTTGGCGGCAGGTTGATTGGTTCGCAGATTACGCCCGTCTAGCCATACTTGGTCTCCAATGGCGTACCTGGGCATATCTCGGTGTTTGACCCATGACTGTTGGGCCTTTATCATGTTCTCCTGTGCGCTCCGTCTTGCTTCTTTCATTTGTTCTAGTCTGCTTGATACGCTGGGCAAACTGATTGTACCTGGCACCCATTTATCTCTTGGGTGATAGCCCATTAGTACGAAAAATGGGGTCTGTTTGGTGGTGCTGCTTATCGTATTGTTGTGTGCAAATTTCGCCAGGGGTAGTTGCTTTGCCCAATTGTTTTGTTTTTCGTTTGCCCAAAGTCACAGGTACTGCTCCAGCCACTGATTGGAGCATTCGGATTGTCCATCTGTTCTTGGATGATAAGCGGTTGATATGTTTTGTTGGATTTGAAGGACTTGACATAATTCCTTCATGAATTTCGCCACAAATCAAGGGTCTCGATCACTTATGATCTTGCTGGGTAGCCCGAATCATGGGAGTACCTTCTGAGCATAGAGTATTGCCATATCTTCGCCTGTCATCGACTCTTGGCAAGGGATGAATATCGATGCCTTTGAACAGTCATGGTCCGTGATTGTGAGTATTGAGTCGTATCCATCAGAGGAAGGTAACTTAGTTATGAAGTCCACTGCGATGACTTCGAATGGAGTGGCTTCTGGTCGCGGGTATATGGGCGCAAGCGGTGCCTTTGTTGGTCGAGTGTTGACTTTGTGCCTCTGACATTCGGCACAACCTTGTACATAGTCAGTGACATCCTTCTTCATTTGAGGCCACCAGTAGTATCGAGCCAGCAATTCAAGTGTTTTGCTTATCCCTGGGTGGCCAGCTGTTAGTGTGTCATGGTGTTGTTTGATAACCTCCCTTAGGTCATCACGCTTGTGGCTAGTGACGATGACTTTTCTGTTTTTGAACCATACACCTTCGATCTTTTTGAGTTCGTGGGGGCTAACCCACAGGTTGATTTGTCTTTCGTTCTGTTTGATCGTAGGCGACACGGTTTCTGTGGTTGCTTGTGCAAACAATTTGTTTGGTAGGACGGTGATTTGGTCGTTGTCTTTGTCACCCGTGTCATAGTCTGGCCTTCGTGACAGTGCATCTGCTCGTCTGTTGGCTCGACCCTTGAGATGGTGTATCTCGATGTCATATTCTTCTAGTTCCAGTACTTCTCTTGCTACCCTTCGGCTGATCTTCTGTGGGTCTCCCCAGTATTGAAGGTTCATGTGATCCGAAAATACTCTGACCTTGTGTGGTGATCCCACCAGTAGGTATCTCCAATTCCGTAACGCTTTTACAATGGTGAGTAGCTCGAGATTGTATATGTCATAATTGCGTTCTGCTTCATTGAGCGTGGCCAAGTAGAATGCCACGGGATGTTTTTTGCCGTCGGATCCCTTTTGTGTTAATACTGCTCCCACTGCAAAGCCTGATGCGTCTACTTCTAGGTCATATTGAACCTCAGGGTTTGGATGGGCAAGAATCGGGTTGCTCGTAATTCGGGCTTTGAGTGCTTGGAATGCGTTCTGTTGTTCTGAACCCCAATGCCATTCCACGTCCTTCCTTGTTAGTGTGTTCAGTGGTCGTGCGATGTTGGCAAAGCCTAGAATGAAGGGGCAATAAAAGTTGCAAAATCCCAAAAAACTGCGCACGTCCCTAACTTTTGCCGGCACCGGCCAGTCGCGGACGCCTGTCACCTTTGCTGGGTCCATGCGTGTCATCCCCTTTCCAAGGATTACCCCCAGGTAATCAATAGACGGAACGTGGAAGGCGCATTTAGCAAGTTTGAAATAGAGATCATGTTTCAAGGCGACGTCTAGAACTGCTGTGACGGCTGCGGTGTGGGCTTCATTTTTACATTGTAGGGTTCCATGATCAGCGGTGGCGACAGCAATATCGTCCATGTATATTCGAATGTGTGTACCTTCCGTGGCGAACTTTGCAATCACCGGTTGGTAAATGTCGTTCATGAAGGCTTGGAAAGTTGCCGGTGAGTTACAGAGTCCGAAGTACATCACCGTGGGTTCAAAGAGGCCTCTGCGCATTTTGAACGCAGCTTTATGTTCGTCCCCCTCCTTGATCCGAATATTGTTGTAGCCCTGTCTGACATCGAATTTTGAAAAGATAACTGCTCCCCCAAGGTCTCTCATAAGGTCCGTAATGAGGGGAGAGGGTATTGATTCCGTATCGTCCATTGGTTGATAGCTCGGTAGTCTTGGACTGGTCGTAGTTTCCCATCTTTCTTTTTGATAAAAAAGAAGGATGAAGCATAGGGCGATTGCGAAGGTCTTATGTACCCCTTTTTGAGATGTTCGTCGATAAACGCATCTAATGCGTTGTCTTCATCACGGGTCATGGGGTAAAGCCTGCATGTCAGTGCTTTCGGGGCGTTAGGGAGGAGTGTGATAGCATGGTCACAAGGTCGTCGCTTTGGTAATCAAGTTGATGCTTCTTCATCAAAGACCTTTCGGAATGCCTTGTATTGTGGGGTAGTTTCGGGAGTGTCTCCTCTTTTGGCTCCATCTTTGTTTGCTTTTTAGATGGAACGATTATTCTTCGTTCCTTTGCGTCGTCCCTCTCCAAATGGTCGACAATCTCTTCTTTTGTTCGTGTTAAGAGATGTGCGAGTACGTCGCGTCGGTTGGCTGTGTTGACCGTTTTGACGATGATGGGCAGGTGTGCCTTGTTTATCGTGGCCGTCCTCCAATTGAACTGTGGTTCATAGGCCGTGAGCCATGGGTATCCGAAAAGGATGTCTTCTTTCCCTATGTCGGTGACCAAGAACCTCATTTCTTTTTCATTTCCTCCTACATTGATGCGTAAGATGACGTAACTCGTGATGTGACCCGCTTTGTTTGTTGAGTCATCGATGTTGTATATTCGTTTTGGGGTGTCTAGGAGGCGTGTCTTTATCCCCATTTTCTTGAGAAAGCATGCGCTCACAAAGTTATCAGTGGCCCCTGAGTCCACTAATGCCCTTATATCGGCCATGTTGTAACGTGTGTCGAGATGAACTGGAACTCGCATAGATCGGTAGTGTGTAATGTACACAGAGTTACAACGAAATGCCCTCACCCAGGCCGTCGGGTTTAGGTGTCGGAAAAATCCGTCCCCATCAACTTCTGAAGGATGAGATCCTTCACGTCATCTCCCTCACTAGCGACTCCCCTAAGCCAATCTTCGGCTTTATCTTCATCGGTCTTTGTCCTTTCTTCTGCACTCCTTATCTGCCGTTGTTTGTTTTGCCTTGGTTGGCGACAGTCTCGGCTGATGTGTCCCATCTTCCCGCAGTTGTAGCATTGCGTTTGACTGAAGTCTCGAATGCCACAGTTTTCTCGTTGGCGTTGGAGGTAACCTCCTCTTGGTTGAAATGGGGGTCGCGGAGTGTTAAGAACGTCTTCGGCTCCAGCAAGTCTTCCTCTGACCCTGTCTGCCGATGTGTCCATTGCGTCTGGATGCGGTAGTGGAGCGAGCAATTTTGACAGTGCTCCCGCGTGATTTTTGTTAGATTCTTTGAACATGTCAAGGTTACCACGCACCGTCTGCATGTGGATCCACTTTTGCTGTCTTCTGAGAGCGGATGCTCTCCATTCTTCATACGTCCTCGGGTCATCATGTTGATACATGGCTTCATACAGCGTTCTTGGTAGCCCTTTTATAAAATATTTGAGGGTTTGTTCGGTGTTGATATCGTAGCCTGCGTATCGAACCAGTTGTTCAAATAGCACGATATAGTCGTCGATTTTTCCTTCCTTCATCTGTATTCCTGCGTCGAGCTGGGCTTGAGCTCGTTCCTTGCTAAGCACGTTGGCGAACTGCCTTCGAAAGGCTTGTAGGATATTATTCCATAGCCTGTTGTCGAATTGGCTGATGCCTCTTGTTACTTCCCTGACTAGCCATTGGCTGGCGGACATGACCCAGGCGTTAACCAGGTCTCCTTGGACGTACGTGAGAAACAACATAGCTTTCTGATATTTGTTCCTCATGGCTGAATGGCTGGTGTTTACCCCGGCGTATACTTCCCATTGAAGGATGAATCCTTCTACTTTTGAGCGGTCTCCATTGAAGGAGCTTGGGGGTTCCCTATGAACTTGTCCATGTTGTTGCCTCCATGTGGTTGTCCTCCTGCTGGTGGCGGTCCTCCTCCTCCTTGTGGTGGACCTCCTCCTCCTTGTGGTGGTGGTCCTTCTTGTTGACGCCTGTATGGGTACCCCCGTATCCCATCACCTCGGTTGATTTGTTCGTATGGTTGAGGGGGTGGATCGTTGTAGTCAAAGTCAAAACCCCCTGGTTGGTCTGGTTCATCAGGTCCCATGGCCCTTCGTGCAGCTTGTAAATCTGCTGGGTTCATGTCTACTACATGACCCATTCGTTCGTCGATTACTAGAGGTGTTGGCTCCTCAATGATAGTTTGAGTGGCCATGCGAATTGGGTCAGGGATGTGTAATGTAGCTGTTTGCCGGATGATGTTTTCTACCGCAGGTTCTTCTTCGCGTACGTAGATGTGCTCTGGTTCCTCTTCAATTGAAGGTGTTGGTGCCCGTTCACTTGTATGACTCGTATCTGATCTTGCGGGTATTCAGTGTTGGAGTTCTGGGGATATTGTTTCGTGTGTTTCTTCTGGTTCCCCGTCGATTCTTCCTTGTTCTTTGACTGGTAACGCGTCAGCTAATGGTATGTTGCAATTGAGGTCGTCGCCAGCTGGCCTGGCCGCTTCGAAGTATTCTTGGGTTCGACTCCACCTGAGTTCTACCCAACAACACTGTTCGTGATGAAAGATGATAAGGTGAAATCTCTGAGCAGTGCTTGCTTCCGCGTAATACCCAGTATTGAAGTGTTCATTGTCTCCTGACCTTCTGTCGTCGGGAATTGTCCTCCACCGGACACGGTTGATGACGTATCTTGCAGGAGCGTCTCTTTCTCTGGAGTTGACTTGAAAAGGTTGCAATTCCCAACCGTCCTTGGTTGTGATGATCGCCACGGCGTAGTAGAGAGCTTTACTCTGATGTTATGGTCGTGCTGGACCCAGGCCTGACTTAGGCTGACTACGCGGTGGAGTGAAGAAGTAACTTAGCAGTGCGTGTCAACGTGCGCGGGTGTGATGGCTTGCGACGAGGACACCTCAAAGTGCCTTCCTAAGGGAGCAATCCTCAACCAGGGTTTTCAGAGGGAAACCCAAGTCAATTCGACAGATGATACAAAAGAGTAAAGCTGCCGACTACATCAGTCGACAGCTGCCTTATAAGTAACGCTGGTGGTATGCCTTTGTCAGCAATACCGCCACTACTACTACTATCACTAAGCCACTAGTACAACTATCAGTAATCATCATAGTAATCATGAGTAAGGCGAGACGATGCATCAGTAAGAGAACGAGGATGAAAGGAGAAGGAGCTGATGAAGGCGTAACAGTACCTGAGTAAGTTCCAGGAGCGACTCGTCATCCTGCTTACTTGCCCAAACAGTAAATCATAACAACTGATCAGTCATTTGATCAAAGAAAAGTCAGGGAAAAGTCAGGCAAAGTCAGTATGCAGTCAATTGACTTTTCATGACTGAAGTTTGTTTTTTTTTGACTGAAAAGTTGTATTTCAGTCAAGCAAAGTCAAGCAAAGTCATTGACACTTGGCTGACTTTTCATTGACTTCAACCTGACATGAAAGTCAAGAAAATGTCAAGCAAAGTCAGTGAAAAGTCATTGACTCTCAGTTGACTTTCTTTGACTTTGATTGACTTCCCAGTCACAGGAAAGTCACACCAAAATCACGCTGATATCACATAATCAAAAAACATATATTTTTTTCTTTACAAAAAAACAGGCCCCATCAATCCATCGACAACAACAACAGTCCGGGAAACGTGAGGCGAATGTTTGTGATAGAATATATGAGCCAGGCTGCACTGAGCTATGCAGCCTTGGCATTATGTTTAGATTTGCGCTGTGAGAGTATCAGCTAGGGTTCAAAACGACAAACGACTACTTACTTTATTAATGAGAGCCTCAAGCTCCTCTTGAGATGGTTGTTCCAATGGGGGTGCCAGCATGATGGCTTTGATGATGTCTGTAATGCAGTCAGTGAGCGTCAATAGTCCCAGAATAGAACACAACATGCCTTTCTTACTTGCCTGCTTGCCCTGTGACTCGATGTTGTGTTCCTTGACCCATTTCAGAAGCTCATCACATGTGAGCTTGTAGATTCGCAAGACGTCATCACCAGAACCCTAAATAAGTGTTAGTATAAGATGAGAATCAACCAAGAGCAAGATGTACCTCTGGATCTGAAGTTCCAGCCTTATCTGCCTCAGATCGCAATGTCTTGGAAGATGGCCTTGGGCCCATGTCATCATCAGTTGGTGCGACGTGAGAGTCAGCCTTGGCCTGGCACATCAATGCAGCCTTGTGTGAGGACTTTGTGTGAGATGTCTTGGGATAGGAGGGTTCAGCAGAGGCCACAGATGGAACAAGGCAAACAAGATTGTGGTTGGGAGGGAAAATGTTAGTGAATATTGCAGTAATGATGTTGAGGTGAACTCACTGAGGCCTTGCCCTCTTGCACCAGGGAGAGGAATGCTGGGCGAGGGGATGAGGCTCCGCAGGTTCTAATGAGCATCATCTACTACCCAGAATAGAACGAAACATTACTTACCTTTGCTACCCTTTGACCTTTTTCGTTCCGTGGTGGGCTTGGTTCACGCCTGTGCTTGGGCTTAGGGGGCACACTCTTGCTCGCCCCTGTGGACTGTGCTGGTTCTGGAACTGGTCGTGCTTGAACCACTGACTTCAAAGTGGCATGATGTGGTGAAGTTCATGTCATGTGGGTAGAAGAAACATTGCTGGCGGCGCTGGAAGGGGGGGGACACCAGCACTTGAGGCACGAGAATGTGCATGGGATTGAGATGAGTGGAGAGATGGAGTCGGAGCACAAGAGGATGCACAGGGATGGGATGAGGGAACTGAAGGAGTTGAGGCACATGAGGGTTGTGCTTGGGAAGAAGAAAGGTGTGTGGGCTTGTCTTGCAAGACTGAACCAAGTACTTTTTCAGCCTTCCAAGTGCTGCCACATAGAGACAGGAGAGGGGTGAGTAACTCAAGCTCCCTCAAGGCCTGCAGCCACTCCTTCAGGAAGTGGCATCTGTAGAATACCTTCTTCTGAGGCATGCCGGCAGCTGAGGGGGAAGGTGACCAGTACTGAGAACATCTAACCGAGTGTGAGAATGAGAACCATGGACTGTTGGATGCTCTTCCACTCCTCAAGAGTGATGAGCTGCCTGTCCTTGTGCCGGATAATGTGCCACATGGGGGGTCAGGATGCATTGCTAGCAGAAAGATGCACGGAGGGGTTGGTCTTGCAATCCTCGAAGAGCCAAAGGATGGTTAGTGGATAGTAAGATGGGTGGATGGAGGGACAAGGTGAGGAGAGGGGAAGAGACAGCTTGACACCACAAGAAGAAGTTTGAGATGCCAAATCAGAAGGGCGCATGGACGAACTAGCAATGCTAAGGACAGGTGAGGATAAATGAGAGTGAGCGTTGGAAAAAAACAAGAAATGCAAAACTTACGAGTAATGGCAGGTTTATCCCGCATATTGAGAAGGATGTTGACCATGTTCACGTATCTCATGAACTCTGAATTCAGGTGAAGTTCGTCGTGAGTGAGTCCCATGATGACCAGGGTGGGGAGACCTGACAGCTGAGAAATAGAGGGAGGGGAGGCAAGAGACCAGCTGCTAGATGAAGGATCCATGGTGGAGGGACAGGAGGGATGTTGTCTAGAGAGTTGAGAGGCTTCCACATTGTTGTTGTTGTTGTCCTCCAGTAAGTCCTCGCATTCATCATCGCCAGGGATATTTGCAGAGTTAGACATCAAGAAAGAGGGAAAACAGAGGAGAGGAGATGGGGAGGAAAAGAGACGAAGAAAGGGAAGAAACTAAGGGGGTGGGGAAAGTGTGGTGAGAGGATGAGAGAAGAAAGGAAGGGTGAAATTTGAACCAAAAAAAAAATGAACAAGTCGGAGTCAGCACATATCCATTAGCAACACAGCACCAGCTTGGCAGCCCAGAGCCCCACAAATGCGAAACTTGTTATCCTGGGCCATCAGTGCAGCCCTTGCTCTACAACTCACTGATCCACACATCTAGCTACAACACCAATGGCTCCAAAATACTTTTGCCCATGCTTCAAGTGCAAATCTAGAAGGGATGTTACCAAGAGGACACTAAATGTTCATTTCAGACAGAATCAAGATCATCTAGATCAGCTGGTGGCCTCTGGGGCTAATCAAGATATCTTGGGCTCTGTGCAGGACTGTCACTATCAGTTGACAGAGCTTCTTAATAGACTGGCTGAGGGAGCTCATCTGGAGCAATCTGGATCATCTTATCCAGGTGGTGAGGCTGGTGAGCACCTAATGTCTTGTAATTTTGATCACTTACTGATCTGCTTAGATCTAGCTGATGCCCCTATTGACTCACCTCAAATTTTGGAGGGAGAATTAGCAGAGGATGATGCTATGATTGTTGATGATAACTGTGAGTGATATTTTTGTTGTTGATTTAATTTAATTCTTTTTCTGACTCCATCATTGTAGATCCTTCATCTCCTGTACAGGAGACTGTGCCTATGGACTGGGGGGATGAATCTGGGCTAGAGTATTATATGAGGACAAAGTTGTCATGTTTGATATTCCAGAAGAGCCCTTAGAGGCTTCAGAGGACTTTGGTGCAGACCCTGGCTCAGAAGATGAGCTGTATGGGGATGATGGCTTTTCAGAGCCTGAGGACTTTGCTTCAGAGGGTTTTCCTGATATTGAGGATGCCAGTGGTGGCAGTGGTCATGGCAATTTGCCAGAATTTGTCACCCAGCTTCAAGGACAGCTGTCGGATGAGTACACCCTCCCTCCTTGTTCTACTCAGGCTCCATCACAGCCTGAGCTATCCAGGGCAGAAAGATTGTCTCTCCAGCACTACATTGCTTGGAAAGAGTCCAATGGCACAGTGAAAGCATATGATGCCCATGCAAGGGTGCTTTCAGAGGCTACAGAGGAGAAGATCCTCAGCCTTCACAGAGTCAGACAGCTAGCTTTGGGTCTTGCAGGGCTTCAGCCCTTATTTGTGGATATGTGCCCCAAAAGCTGCATGGCATTTACTGGGGACTTTCAGTCAGACCTCCACTGCTCCCATGAAAATAAGGGAAATGTGTGTAATGAACCACACTTTCAGCCACAGCAGCCCTCATCCAGGGCTAAACCAAAGCCAAGGGCAAAAATGCTGTACATGCCCATTACCCCAGTCATTCAGGCTTACTATGCCAATGCTGGAACCTCTCCAGAGATGCACCACAGAGATCATGTCTTGCAGGAGACATTGTATCTACTTGCAGATGGGGCAGGGGTAAAACCAAAAAAGTCAGAGTTTGCCAACTCTGACATACATTACCATCATTATAAGAAATTGGGATTGTTTAGAGATAAAAGAGACACTGCATTGGCAATCTCTTCAGATGGTGCTCAGCTCACCATGAAAAAACAGTCTAATATCTGGCTTTCAATTCTTGTGCTCCTTAATCTCCACCAGAGATGTGCTATAGAGCAACAAATGTCATCATTCCCTTGCCATCCCAGGGCCAGCAGCACCTGGAAACATTGAGTCCTTTATATACCCACTCTTTGCAGAGATGGCAAGGGCCAGTGTTGGAATCTGGACTTGAGATGTTGTTGATTCATCCTACTTTGTTCTGAAGGCATACATCTGTGCTGTGAAAGGAGACATGCTTGGATCTGCCAAGTTAAGTGGGATGGCAGGACATTCAGCCCTATATGGTGATAGGTTTAGTTTGGTCCAAGTGGCACATTCTAAGCATGGTGCTAGGCACCAATATTATCCAATTTCTCCACCTGAGAAAAATACATATAATTCATCATGCCCTCTTGTTGATTTGGATGCCTTGCCATTGAGAGGCCAAAAAATTTATTGGGAGGCAGTTAGAAGGCTCCAGTCTGCAGCCAATAAAAATGAGTACTCAAATTTTGTACAGAGTACAGGAGTCTCACGCCTCACGATGTGTGCAGCTAGTCCTGCATTTCTCCACCCATCATTCTTTCCACTAGACCCATTTCATTTGTTCTATGAAAACTGCATGGTCCTTATCTGGGATTTGTGGGTAGTACACAGTTCTGAGGATGAACAGATACATTATGCCTGTAGAAATGGCTTCAGAGCTTGGTGAAGAGATTGAGAAGGCAATGAAGACCCTTCCTCCATCCTTTGCTTCACCAATCAGAAATCCATATCTGAAGTGTAACAGCCAGTTCAGAATCTATGAATGGATGGTCTACTTCATTGGTATATAATACCAATAGCATGGGAGCTGGACTTTAATAGAGAAGTGCTAGAGAACTTTGTGCAATCTGTGAACATCATTGAAGTGGCAATGTCCCACACACCAAAGTCTGATCAGGACTTATATGACTTGCACAATTTAATCAAGTCCTTCCTTGAAGGCTTTGAAAGGCTTTATGTTCAAAATGACCATGAGAAGGTTTCAAGATGCAGGCTGTGCATCTGGCAGTTAATTTACATTCCTCTTCATATGTCATGGAATGGATCAATCAGATTTGGGTCTCAAGCTACAGTTGAGAGGGCCATTGGAGAGATTGGACATAAAGTTAGATCCAAGAAAGCACCCTTTACTAATATTGCTACAATGCTCTATGAAAGGGCAAGCATAAAGGTGTTGAACTTGCAATATCCATTGATAAAGATTCATCCAAAAGAGAAAGGGAAGAGAGAACACTTGTATCAGTCACTTCCAATCAAAAAAGTGGAGATAACTAGTCCCTCAGAACATTATGATCACCTTGCTGCAATTTGTGATTTCTTTGAATTCACATTGGACACAGATATGCCAATTGTGAGATGGGGAAAGTGTGTCATACCAGGAGATATCACTTTGAGAAGCAGAATATCTGAAGAAGCAGGGCTAGCTTCCACGTCATCCAGATACTTTGAATCTCAGGGAAGGGGGCTGGTTTTTGGAGAGGCATTGGCATTTTACCAGTTGCCTCAGAATGATTGCAGTGTTGTGGTCTACCATGAACTAGTAAACATGGTTGATGTCATGGGGAGGTCATGTGGAGAGTGGTCTGAGGAATTTATGGTCATGGAAACATTCAGAATCACTAAATTGGTTGGAATATGGGAATATGGGCCAAGGGTTCATATATTGAGAAAACATGTAGGATTAGATTTGCTTAATGTTGAGGAGGATGAAATTGAAGAGCAAGAAGAGTAGTAAAGTAAATTAGTCATTATGTACTTGTACAGTAGAGGTTGCTATACAATTGTGTCTTTGCTGGTGATGGATCCCTGTGAGCTAGATTTCTATGCTCATTCCTTCACACCAAAACATGTCTCAACCATTGCTCCTTATGCATAAATAGTGGAAGAAAGGTCAGTGAGTGTTGCCACTCAAGAAAGGTTGTGAGGTGCTGTGCTAGCATGGGCACCCCTTCCTGACATCCCCCACTTCCATGTGCACACACCCCTTCCCCATATCTCCCACCTCCATGCACACATGCCCCCTCCCCATATCCCCGACCTCCATGTGCACACACCCCCTCCCCATATCCCCCACCTCCATGTGCACACAACCCCTCCCCATATCCCCTGCCTCCATGTGCAGACTCCCCTTCCCCATATCCCCCACCTCCATGTGCATACACCCCCTCCCCATATCCCCCACCTCCATGTGCACACAACCCCTCCCCATATCCCCTGCCTCCATGTGCAGACCCCCCTTCCCCATATCCCCCACCTCCATGTGCATACACCCCCTCCCCATATCCCCCACCTCCATGTGCACACAACCCCTCCCCATATCCCCTGCCTCCATGTGCAGACCCCCCTTCCCCATATCCCCCACCTCCATGTGCACACACCCCTTCCCCATGTATCCTGCCCCCCCACACACATGGACACACACACCCTCCCCAACTGCCCCACCTCTGTGCACACACACCCCCTCTCCATATCTCCCACCTCCATGCACACACACCCCCTCCCCATATCTCCCTCCCCAACCCCCCCCCACATGTACACCCTCCCCATACCCCCACCTCCATGCATACACACCCCCTCCCCATATCCCCCACCTCCATGCACACACACACCCTCCCCATATCTCCCTCCCCAACCAACCAACCCCCCCCCCCCACACACACACACACACCCTCCCCATATCCCCCACCTCCATGCACACACACACACCCCTTCCCCATATCCCCCACCTCCATGCACACACACCCCTTCCCCATATCTCCCACTACCACTCCCACTGCCACATACACACTTGCACCCATTCCCTATATCTCCTACCACCATCCCCACCCCCCCACACACACTCACACCCCTTCCCCATATGCTCCTATCTCTATGTACACACCCCCTTTCCAGCTTTCCCCATCTCCCCCACTCAGGATTGCTTTTTTCGCAATTTTTCTCTAAGCTTTCATTGACTTTTCCCAGACTGCCAGTTGACTTTGTCTGACTTTTGCATACTGACTGAAAAATACCACAAGTTTTCATCATTTTTTCATGAAGTCAATTTTGACTGACAATTGACTTATGTTGACTTCTGACTTTTTCTGACTTTTCATTGACTGAATGTCATCTTTTCTGACTTTGTCTGACTTTTTAGCGACTTTCATTGACTTTCTTTTTTACAGAGAGTCATCAGCGATCGAGACCCCCAATTCGCATCCAGATTCACAAGAGAGTTATGTTGCATCTTGGGGATACAGCAGAACATCTCCACTGCTTACCACCCACAGACTGATGGACAGTCAGAATGTACTAATCAATGGCTCAAACAGTATCTCAGGTTCTGGGTCAATGAGAGGCAGGATGACTGGGCACACCACCTGGTGCTCGCTGAATTTGCCCATAACAATTGGATCAACAAATCCACACGTGAGTCACCATTTAAAATTCTGATGGGACATCACCCATGCACTAATTGGACAGATAAACCGTCTCCCATCCCACAAATCACGACATGGTTGGAACAATTAAAAGAAGCAAGGAACAAGGCGCAAGAGCTCATGCTAAGGGCGCAAGAATCATGGATCAAACACCATAATATGCCCAAGTATCAAGTAGGAGATCAGGTGTGGTTAGAAGGACGCCACATATGCACCAACCAACCAACCACAAAGCTTGCACCCAGGAGACACGGACTGTTTAAGGTCATCCAGGTGATGTCCCCTGTCAACTATCATCTCAAACTTCCCACACAGTGGAGCATCCACAATGTGTTTCACACAGACCTCCTGATGCCTTACAAAGAAACACTGATTCATGGTGAAAATTATCAGTGCCCACCACCAGATTTGGTAGAAGGTGTGGAAGAATATGAGGTCAAAAAGGTGTTAGACTCCAGAAGGCATGGACAAGGGTGCAAACTGCAGTACCTGATCAAATGGAAGGGCTATCCAGACTCTGACAATCAATGGGTCAACTGGGACAACTCACACACAGAAGATGCAATTAGGGAGTTTAAAAGATTGAACCCTGCTTGAGAGGTTCACATAAAGGCAAGCCAATGCAGCCGTGATATCACAGCACTACTACCACTCCCCTCTATGACTTCTACCAGCTCTTCCTTCTCACAACATGTCATTGACTTCGACTCCCTCCTACCTCTTACAAACTACAACATTTGCAACAACGTTGACAACCCTCTCTGCTCGGCAGTGGAGCACGTTAGGGTGGCTGCCGAATGAGCGGCAGCCACCCAGGACATTGTTGATGTGGCCTGCAACCTCGTGGAAGCATGCCACCATTTTCCTATGCCAGAGGGAGGCAGACTCGAAGAAGATGACAACAAAACTGGATGACCAACTATGGAAGAAGGTCATCATAGCATGGAGGGCGGATCAACTGTGGACAGCAAGAGAGACAGAGATGAAGAGGAGAATGAAGGCAGGGCAATTTACCCATCCAGTCCATACCCCACTGCCGTCATCAATATCACTGACTCAGACGATGATGACAAATCATCCTACCACAACACCACCATGGTCTGCACTCGATGCAACCATGAACCCAACTACTGCCACTGTGCCCCCTGGTGTGTGCCACCTCCATGCACAGTGGAATACACCATCATCCCTGCCACCCAAGACGATGAAGAAGCCCAAGTACCCGGTCACCAGAAGGCCCCACCAGCTGTGGTGGTGGTATATGGAAGAGCTGCACCAGAAGCTGATGCTGGAGGAGGAATACCAGCAGATAGTGCGCGGCGTGACCCTTCCCCCATCATGATGCAGTGTCTTAAACATCCCCTATCACCAACTCCAAATGGCTTCATCCTCAACTGGGGCCTGAATTGGGTCCCCCTCACTCTGCAAAGCAAGGAAGGAAGATGCCCACCAAATACATTCAGGTCCACATGATGGACAACTCAGAAGTATTTGGCACCATGGGACGTGGAGAGCCAATCTATAGGGGAGAGCTACATGCCAAGCCCTGTTGGGACATGGGCCCCACAGGTGAGTACACCCTTGAAGAACTTAAACATTTCTGTGCTGAAAAGAGGTTGGTAGATGAGGCATTGGCTTGCTCAGGAGACATATCACTCCAGGCTGAGGTCTGCTGCTACCACACTTTGTGCAAAGTCATTGAAGAACTCGAGACAGCCATCAAACACCTCGAGGATGACATCTACGTCCACATTGAAAGGGCATGTCACTCAGCAGCAAGGCTCGGAAGGGCTCATGCCCTGAAGAGGGTAGTGATGAGCAGCAGACGGACATTGGACTTATGCAGGTTCCTGGTTGGGTTGTGGAACAAGGGCATTCACCCTGAAAAGGGGGTGATGTTATGGTACAGCTTTGGACTGATCATGTGATCCCATGGTTAAGTGTTCCTAATGTATGTTACTATGGCTGACTGATGATGAGAGTTGCTCATTAGTCACATGACTCATCGATGAATAATCATGAGTCATCACTTACAAATTCCTAGGACGATTGTAGTAGGTTTTAGTCAGGATGTGTCAGCATGTATGGTTACATAAGCAAAAGTGGTCACGTAGTAGTTTGGTACTTAAAAGGCTGCAGAATGGTTTGTATTCTGCAGCTTGAACTTCTTGTTACTTTCTCGGCTTCATTGTATCCAAGGCTCTCTTCTCTGTTCCACACTTTGGGCATATGGCCCTTGTCTGAATCACTTTGACATATGACTTTGGCCTTTGCGCCTGAACTATTCAAACTCAGCCTTCATGCATTGAGATACGATCCACACAGGATCACAAGACTCCACCTTTGTGTGTTGAGACATTACTCAGCCTCTGTGCTTGAGTCCAGGATTTGCTAAGTCACTGCGTTCACCTTATGTTGCCTAAGTCAGGCTCACATGCAGCTTGCACATTACAATTCAAGTGACTTCCAATGCCTTGTTACCATCCAACTTCAGCAAATCTTCATTGTCTTCTTCATCAAATTGCACCACAGGGGGGTCTTCAGCCTTCTCAGGCAACCCAAAGTGAACCTTCATAGGTTTGGTATCATTGCTGGTCATGACACATGCTCTGCACATGACACCCACAGTGTCACCATGCTGGGCTGGTGATCCAGCGTACACTCTATGTACAAATACTACTGTAATGTTATAACTGCTATAGATAAGATATGTATGTACTTATTACATTTCAACATTTTGAACTATATTACATGGCATAAATGTCCTGTCATTGATAGTGTCTGACCAGAATAGCATGAGACAGTGAGACTAGCCTCTAGATCTGTTCATCTCTGCCCATCTAGCTGCCAGTCATGTGAACATAAACAAATGGAAAACTGACTGCTGATTCATTGTCAATAGATTCCACTTCCTACTGAGGACAACGAACTTACTGTGCTGAACCCATCAGTCTGACACTTTAAATTTCTTGCCCACCTCTGGCTCAATCACTACCAAATTAAAAATATGATGTTTGGTCTACTCCATAACATGTCTCAGCTTTCTTGTCAGCAAAAATATTGCTGTGTTGCAAATTTAGAATAATCATGCCCATCATGTTTGCTGACCAATGCCATGCTAGTGTTCATTTTTGTGACCGACTGCTTTCTAAAAGTGAAATGATGCTCCAGCCTTTGCCATGTGGTGAGTAGTGATGGTAAAGTTTGGTTCAGGTTCAAAAGGGTCCAGTTCAGGTTCAGGGAGAGGCCGAACCCTGAACTGAACGCAAATGCAGTGCCTGATTATGTAATCAAGAAAAACAAGCATAATTTCTGGGTATGGTACCACAAAAGAAGTCCTCTCTAGTGGTAGATAGAACCTTGAAAATGTGATTCTTTTACCATCTAACTAAGTACAAGTACCAGCCTACAGTTAAGTAATGTAATTGTCATCCATCTTGTCATTGCTACCATCCAATGACTGCATGAAAGAGTCCTCTGTATACTGTACTGCCTGTGTGCCTGCCAACATATGCCCATTCTGGTAAGCACTCTTGAGCAGCTGGAGACCCTCAAACACTGCCGGCTGCAGCCTGTTCCTCTGTGCACAGCCAGTGATGCCCCTGCCACTGAAAGCATGCTCCGACAGAGTGGCTGAACCCTGGATAGCCAGGTAGTCCCTGGCCATCCATCTCAACATCGGGTATCTAGTGTTGAACTTCAAATCCCATTAGATAGTATGAATATGACTTGCACATGTTGGACTCACCCCCCACCAACCAATGATATCATTTGTGGATTCTGCTCCAGCTCTGAGATACTGTTGGAGCTCATTGTGAGGTCTCTTAGAAGTGTTGTCTTTCTGTTGAATTGCTTGAACAGTGTTGAGTAGGAACGAGCCACCATAATACCAGTTAAGGGACATCTTTGAAACCGAAGGACGATCTGTGGACATGTTAGGGTCCCCCATTGTCATAGTGTGCACAGGTGCAGGAGTGATAAAATAGGTGTTGAACTGAGAAGCCTTGTCAATATCTCAAGTGTGCATCATTCACAAAAAAAATGTACTACTTCCTGAAGCTGCTTCATCCCAGCAGCATACTGTTTGTTATCCCACTTGTGCTGAAAGTAGAGGTCCTTGACGTTCGGGTCAAGGACTAGTAAAGTTATCTTAGCCAGAACTCAAGAAGAACAAAACACAATATGCATACCAAGACAGATAAAGTATGCTGGCCATGTGCTATCGACCTGGCCATACCATTTATGAAGGCTCTTGATGCCTTTGTTGAGTGCATCCTTCAAGGGAAGGTACACCGGCTGGCCAGCCATGGTTTCCCAGTGTTTGATGAGGAACTTGAAGTTGGGAATAATTCACCACACAGTGGGCACACACTTGCTCGAGAATGATTGCTGGACATTGGATGGCTCCTAGGAAGTGTGAGTAACAACAAAAAGAAATTGAGACAACGTACATGCAGAGCATCCTTGATATACCCAAGTGACTCCCAATCTCTTGGAGTCATGTGGAAGTCCGTGTAGTACTGCTTCTTGGGGAGAGAGGGCATGGCTTCACTGGCATCTGCAAGGAGAATGAATTGAATGATAGCCTGTCATGGGGTGAGAGAACAGCTCAATGGATCAACAGGTTACAGGAAGTGGCCGACATACTGGTTTGAGTTTGATAAAACACTCAAGGAAGCTGTAGAGCGATCCCCAGCGAGTGCGAATCCATAAGAGAAGCTTGAGAGGTGGGATCCCAACCTGGGTGCACGATGCGTGGAAGAAAGCCCTTGCTTGCAGTGATTTACAAAGCTGCAGTATGAGTTATTAGTATGGATAATTGAGGACTGTAAAGCAACTTACCTGCTTCACAAGCACAATGGCTTTTCCAAGTGAATCGCCCAAGTGAATGGCTTCAGTAGCCTCATTGTTGTTGTTGTCATCTTCGTTGCAATCTGAGGCAGATTCATCCTCTGAGTCAGCAGCTGAGGTGCCATTCTCACATGATGGATAGCAGTGGCTTATGTATTTGATACTCTATCTGATGCTTAGAGTCTTAAATCATTGATACTCCAGCCGACATTGGCCAACGTGTGAGATTCTTCATGTTTCATACTCCAGCCAACATCGGCTGAAAAAGCAGGCAGTCCGCCAGCTTTATTTGATGGGAAACAATGATATAAGAGTGTGGGTGATATGCAGAATGTACAGGCAGGCCAAATGATGGCCATATATAATGGGAAATGATACTCCAGCTGATGTAGGCTGAAGAAGTGGGCCACCCGCCATGATTATTTGATTGAAAACATAGATTGAAGGGTTTGGGTGATATAATAAGTATGTGGGATGTAAAGGCGGGCCACCCGATGCCCATATATGACTGGATATAATCATATCAAAGTACAGGCATTCTAGGATGTATTCATGTATTAAGATATGGCCTTGCCTGATGCACCATTCTTCCAATCATAGATATGGATACATCTGTATCCATTGCACTGACATGCAGAATGATAGCATGTACTCATGTACCAAGCCATTGTTTCACCTGATGCACCATACCCACAATCATAGAGATGGATACGTCTGAATCCACTGTACTGACTTACAGATTCACAGGATGTACTCATGTACTGAGACATGGCTTCACCTGGAGCACCATAACTGCAATCATAGATATGGATACATCTGAATCCATTGCACTGACATACTGAATGATAGCGTGTACTCATGGACCAAGGCATGGCTTGACCTGGGGTGCCATTCTTGCAAGTGTGGATATGAATACATCTGAATACATTGCATTGACTTACAGAATGATGGCATGTACTCATGTACATGACTTTGCCTGAGGTGCCATTCTTACAATCATAGATGTGGATACATCTGAATCCATTGTACTGACTTACTGATTGAGACCATGTACTCATATTGTAGCGTTATCACCTAACGCTTGTTCGACTTGAACAGGTCTGCGACGTGATGTTTGAGAGTATGGATGAATGTTGATAATCACTGACAACTTAGCTAAGTTGTACTGCCACTAGGTTATTTGATATAAACACTAGGGTACCCGAAGGGCAAGCTTCAATCGAAAGATTGGAAGAAGACAAGAGTAGACTGGTGATGATTCAAGAAGACCAAGCTGAAGAGCCTTGGTCTTTAACGAACGGTTTATATACAGATACTCGCTGGCTTTAAAGCGCAGCTGGAAATCCAAACCCTAGTACAGTGATACTAGTATCGAGTTATCGTAAGTAAATACAAATACCTGAAACACCGGTAAAACCCAACCACCAGCGATGCGTAAGTGTCCATGACTAATAAAGGCTTACTACCGTAGTCATAACTGTATAGTAAGCATCCCGAACTCCGAGACCTCATAATGATGATGACAATTAGTCCGAACGATGTCAAACCATGACATTACCCCTTTTTCAGGTGGAACGTCCTCGTTCGAAAACCCAAGGAATAATAGTCGCACCTCGAGTAATGGACACCTCCTGATCCATTATGCGTTGCAATCCATTCGCCTCCTCCAGGCGGCGCGTACACTTCCTAACCTCATTGCCAACAACGTACTGTTCATTTTCCAAAGCGGTAATCCGCTTGGCGAGCTCGATGTACCGGCTGGTAACAGCACGGTAATGGAGGACCTCCGCCCACAACGACCGATCTGGGATCCGCGCCATGTCCAAATCGACCCCATGGCGATCACCATAATCCTGTCGTAAATACCGCAATTGATCATGCATGTAGTGGCGGTCGTTATCCACGGCATCGAAATCAGGGGCTGCGTGGACTTCACCTTGTTGGATCTCCCCCCCTTTCTCCATACATCCATATACAATAGGATTGTTACCAGGCATCACATGGATGTACTTGGCAACCGTATCACGACCATTGATGGTCATTCTGAAAGCGATGTATCTGGGGGGGACGTTCAGCTCAAATCCATCAGGGGCGTCAGCCTTGTCCTGAGTGCATTGTCGCTCTGCTGGAGCTCCTCCTCCGCGGTAGTCTGGGAAGCAAGGGCTTTCTTTTGGTACTCCCATACCAGCTCTTCTTCCTCGCCTCGACCTCCGCGGCACAAGTGGTACCCCTTCATCTTGGGATCCCGATACTTCATGGGGATCTTTGTTTTCTTTGTCGGAGTCTTTGTCCCGGGCTCGGAGGGTGGCACGGATGTGAATACCCCAGGATGTCGTGGGGTCCATGATGACGTTTGTAGGGGGGTCGACATTGATATATCGAGGCGTCGGCGGTGGAGGGATGAAGACGGGGTCGTGGTGACATGTGCAGTTATGGATGAGTTGTCCACAGTCGTAGTGGATGTGGGAGTCGTTAGAGTCAGGGTGGCCTGGACATGACAAGGCGGTTTGCTTACAGGATCCACAAACTCTGACCACGTCACTGAGGTCAGAGACGCTTGGAACCTTGATAAGCGTTTGTGGAACAAGGAGATTCTCGACTCGAGTAGGAGCTTCCTCCTCCACTCCCGATTGGTCTTCCTCCAGTCCTTCAGCGTCATGTCCGCATACATCAGGGGTTTCGGGGATGAAATCCCCTGGTCCGATGCTTCAGAAGGCTGCTGCGACGTCGGCATAGGTGTGTTTTGTGGTGGAGATAGCGGGAGCATGGTAAGAGGAGGCATTACTATTTGTAGTATCAGTGGGGGAAGTGGTCATTGTTCGTCGAAGGAAGAACTGATGTGCTTCATTCAACGAAGAGCCTGCTTTTATGTGTGAGGGTGATGAATTCAAAGACCGTTTGAACTCAGCTAAGGCGTCAGGGGCATGTACGTCAGTGGCGTTGACCCACTGCGACTCCGAGTCTGGGTATCCCTTCCATTTGATAAGGAATTGTTTGCGCCTTGTCCTGCCGAAGTGCCGTTGGTCTAGAATCTTCTCAATTCCGTATTCTTCTTCCCCATCAATTAATTCAGGGGGAGGTCTTGAGAAATTTGGTCCGTGAAAGGAAGTCTCGCAATAGGGGGTGAGAAGATTGATGTGAAACACGTCATGGATGCTCCATTTGGCAGGTAATTCCAATCGATAATTGACTGGGGACATCACCTGAATGATCTGGAAGGGTCCATGTCTTTTGGGCGCAAGCTTGGCGCTCAGCTGATGGGTTCTCAGGTGACGTCCCTCTAGCCATACGCGATCCCCTTTTTGGAACTTGGGCGTATCTTTATGCGATACCCATGACTTCTGGGCTTTGATGATTTGTTTTTGAGCATGTTCCCGTGCTTGTTTGAACTGGTCAAGGCGTAATGCCACTTGTGGAATGGGGCTAGGCGTGGAATTCCAATCAGCACGAGGATTATGCCCCATCAACAGGAAGAATGGAGACTGCCCTGTGGCCTCGTTGGGCCAATTGTTATGCGTGAATTCTGCTATTGGAAGATAAAGACTCCAATTGTCTTGTCATTCATTTACCCAGAAGCGGAGATATTGCTCAAGCCATTGATTGGTTCGTTCTGATTGTCCGTCCATACGAGGGTGATATGCGGTGGAAATGTTTTGATTAATCCCCAATTGTTTGCACAGTTCCCTCGTGAATTTGGACGCAAACCTAGGATCTCTATCACTGATGATCTTGTTCGGTAGTCCATATCGCATGAATACATGTTTGATGTACAAGGCAGCTGTTTCTTCCACGTTTGATTTCCTCATTACAAGGAATGAATACCGACACTTTGGTACAGTCGTGATCCATGACTGTAAGAATAGAATCATAGCCCTGTGCGATTGGCAATTTAGTGATAAAGTCGAGAGCGATAGTTTCGAATGGCATAGCTTCCGGTTTGGGAAATATAGGTCGTAGTGCGGCCCGAATAGGGCGATTGTTGACCTTATGCCGTTGGCATTCTGCACAACCTCATACGTAAGCCAATACGTCTTGTCATATTGTTGGCCACCAATAGTATCGTTCTACTATTTTGCCTGTTTTGTTAATTCCTGGGTGGCCATGCACTGGGGTATCGTGGTGAGCAGCGATTATTGACTTCCGCTCTTCACTTCCCTTGGTAATTACTCTCCTGCCTTCCTTGTACCACACCCCATTGATCCTTTTTAGTTTGTGCAGATCCACCCATGGTTTGATGATACTGTGATGAGTGTCTCACTGTTTAATCGCAACAGCGAGACCAAGGATCACAAGGAACAGGGTGGCTAACGTTGAACCAACAAGGAGGTAAAACAAGGACAGGGAACAATGGACCACGAGTAGCAAGACGAGGATGAGGAACAACCCAATAGTGGGAAGCTGCTCAGAAGACAGGAATGTACAAGTGGGGATGTCGCAAGTGGACAGTCTGAGGGACTGTCTGTTACATTGCTCCAGCTTATATACCTGAATACATGGTCTGTGCGTACTTTAGGGGAGGCCCAACTCCGATCCACGGGTGGGCCCATGGAATACTCTAGAAGTGTTCTAAAGATAGCATGGAATGTGCTGGAAGGTTTCTAAGTATATCGTCCAATAGCATTAATCCCTGACAAGCTCCGCTCGTCAGGTGATTGATCAACAATCTTCGTTTACTGATCAACGGACTTTGTTTATCAATCAACAAAGATTGTTGATTGATCAACAAACAAGTCATGTGAGGTCATCTGACCTTTCGCTTGGTAAGTCCCGGTTCCAGACCGGACCTGTTCTTGAATAGGAAGGAAAGGATTATCCAATCCTTTCACGCGCATCGTCTTGGCTAGTTCCACTAGACCAATACTTTGTATTCCTGGATTTGTGTGCGCGTTCCCTTGCACACTCTTGAGTTTCCCGGGTAAGTCACGGACCGAGGTATAGGTTCGTGACAGATACTTTCATCCTGGTCGTCTTTGTGACTGGTCGACATCATTTCTTCTATCGCGATTGTTGCAAACGAATGGACGGGCATTCCTGTTCGGTGTGTGTTGGTAGTTCGTATGAATATTTTGTCCGGTAGCACCGTAATATTTTCGTTATCTTGTTCCCCGTGATCATAGTCAGGTCGTCTTGATAACGTGTCTGCTCGTCCGTTTGCAGTCCCTTTTATGTGGTGAATCTCAAGATCGTATTCCGACAATTCTAATACTTCCCTCACGACTCGTCGACTGATCTTCTGGGGTTCTCTCCAGTATCGTAAGTTCATATGGTCCGAGAATACTTTAATCTTGTGGGGTGATCCTGCCAATAAAGGCCTCCAATGGTGTAGAGCCTTGACTATTGCCAGTAGTTCAAGGTCATAGATGTTGTAGTTTCGTTCTGCCGTATTTAATGTCGCAGAGTAGTAGCCTATAGGGTGTCTTTTGCCATCAGTTTTCTTTTGGAGTAACACCGCTCCCACCACGAATCCTGATGCATCTACTTCCAGTTCGAACTGGTCTTGTAATACCGGCTGTGCAAGTACAGGCTCGCTTGTAACCCGTCTCTTCAATACCTCGAATGCATGTTGTTCTGTTGGGCCCCAATGCCATTCCATTGTTTTCTTCGTGAGATCGTTCAATGGTTTGGCAATTGATGCGAATCCTTTGATGAATAGGCAGTAAAAATTGCAAAAACCCAGAAAAGAACGTACGTCCTTAACTTTAGTTGGCGTTGGCCAATTTTTAATGCCTGCGATCTTAACAGGGTCCATACGTGTTACCCCTTTTTCAAGGATTACCCCCAGGTAATCAAGGGACGTGGAGTGGAAAGTGCATTTTTCCGGTTTGAAAAATAAGTCGTACTTCGCGGCCACTGATAGTACATCCTTGACTGCATTGATGTGATCATTAATATTTGTCCGAGTAGCAATACCGATGTCGTCCATGTACACCCAAATAGTGGTTCCTTTTGCGTCGTGTTTCGCAATTGTGTCCCTATAGATGTGGTTCATCATGGTCTGGAATGTGGCGGGTGAATTTGTTAATCCGAAGAACATCACCGTGGGTTCGAAGAGTCCGTATGGCATTTTAAACGCTGCTTTGTGTTCATCACCCATTTTGATGCAGATATTGTTATATCCCCATCATACATCGAGTTTAGTGTAAATGTGTGCGCCACTAAGGTCTTTGATGAGGGTTTGAATCAATGGTAGGGGATAGTTGTTGCGAATTGTGAACTTGTTGATTCGTCGGTAATCCTGTACTGGGCGTAGTTTTCCGTCCTTCTTTTTTACAAAAAAGAATGGAGACGCGTACTGCGATTTGGAGGGTCTAATATACCCCTTGTTGAGTTGTTCCGTGATGAAATCACGGAGTGGTTTGTCTTCTAATTGGGAGAGTTCGTATATGGAACAATTGATATGATCTGGAGTGTTAGTTTTGAATTCAATAGCATGATCCCATTCCCGAGAAGGGGGAAATCAGTGGGATTCCTCTTCACTGAAAACCTTTTTGAAAGCGCTGTATTCCTCTGGTATTTGGACTTCTTCCTTGGGTTCTGCGGCGATAGCGAGATCAGTGGTGGCACCTTTGATAGAACTATGCGCTTCTAGTTTCGCAACAATGTTGTCTTTTGCCGCATTTGAAAGTAAGTGCGCTACTACGCTGGTGTTGATCTTGGGATGACATGATTTGATTACAATTGGTAATACATTTTCGTCAATGGTCCCGTGCTTCCAGCTGAATTTTGGTTCAAAGGTACTGAGCCATGGATAGCCAAGAAGGATGTCCTCTTTTCCGATATCTGCGATTAGAAATCGCATCTTCCTGACAATTCCTTTTGTCAATATTTGTAAATCGACAAAATGAGTGACTGATCCCTTTTTGTTATGGGTGTCATCTATATTGAACAATTGTTTTGGTTGCGGCAAGGGGGCTATTCCCAGCCCCATTCGTTTTACAAATCGATGATTGATAAAGTTGTCCGTAGCTCCTGAATCTACTAGCGTTTTTATATTGGCCTTGTTGCTGCTGGTTCGGATCGACACTGGAATTCGCATAGAACGGAAACGAGTTATGTATACAGCATTGCAACATAGTGCCCTCACCCAGGCCGTTAGGTTCAGGCGTCCCCAAAATCCTTATTTCCCATCAACTCCTGCATGGCCATGGCCTTAAATTCTTCGGTTTCATTGGCCGCCGTTCGCAGCCAATCATTCTTCCTTTCCTCGGTAGTGCGGCTATCTGCTACCATTTGAGCGATGTGGAGATCTTCACCGACTTTGGTGTGATCATCCACCGCTTCTAGGCCTCATGAGCTGCTATATGGCCTCTGCGGTTGGCGTGGCTGACGCGGCTGGGAACAATTGCGACTGAGGTGTCCTTTCTTTTGACAATTATAACAGGTTACTTCCTGGAGGTCTGGGGGTTGTCTTCTTTGCAAGAACCCTTTGCGAGGTTTAAATGGAGGGCAAGGATTATTGAGATAAGGCCTCGGTTGGGCCAAGACATCTTCCGCGTGTGCCAGTTGTCCTCTGGCTCTGACTCGGTCTGCTGACGTATCCATTGCATCTGGATGACGCCTGAACTGTCTCCAGTTCGTTTGTACTGGTGGGGAAGGTCGAGGCTGAATCTTGTATTGATCGATTTTATTCTTCATGTGAAGTTATTGGCCTTGCCGTCTGATGGCAGCTCTTTTCCAGTCTTCGTAATCGGTAGGGCCATCGTGAAGATAGATGGTTTCATGTAGTTTGGCCGGTAATCCGTTTGCGAATAGATCAAGGACCATTGGTTGATCTATATTATAGCCAGCATATCTGACCAGTTGTTCGAATTTGGCCACGTACGCGTCAATATCTCCTTTTTCCATCTTGATTCCCCTGCGCAACTCTGTTTGCACCTTTTCTTCCTTCAAGGTATCCACATATTGTCTCATAAATGACGTATGAGTGTTGTACCACAACCAGTTGTCAAAAGGGTCTCGTCCGTTAACATCTACTTGGACTCGTAGCCAAGCCACCATCGATCCTACCCATTCAGTTACCGCAGTCCCCTGAACATAGGTGAGAAACAACATAGCTTTCTGATATGGATTGCGCATGATGGAATGGGTGGAATTGATTCCTTCATATAAGCTCCATTGCATCAAGAATTCTTCTGCCTTTTCACGATCCCCAGCGAATATGGCAGGTGGATTGCCGCAAAACTTGTCGTGTGGCGCCGGTATGGGTGCTTGAGCTGCTTGTATTGGTCCTGGCGGGTTTCCACCAGGTGGTCCTGCTCCTCCTCCACCTGCTCCTCCTCTGCCATTTCCTCCTCCACCGTTTCCTCCTCCACCTGCTTCATTAGGTGGGTTTGGCGGTCCTTGTGTATTTTGAGGATCCGCGAGCACTCGAAACGCAGTGACGGTTGGTGCCAATGGTGAGTTAGTGAGAGAATAGACTGGTTGTGTGGATGAACTTCCCATGACAGCCTGAGTTTGAATGTGAGAGGTGAGCGTTGTCATTGCTCCTAGTCGTAATGCTTCTGTTGCAATTGCTAAGGTTTCTCCTTGTAGAGATGGGGACGGGGACTTTGCGTCACGAGATATTGCACTCCTGGTAGTTGGTGATGGGGGTGGCGTAGCCAATGATGTTCTTGTGTTTGCAGTATTCAATTCTTGAACTTCTTCTTGTGTGAGTTCGTTGATGTAAATGTCACAGCCTAGATCTTCCAAGGCTGGTCGAAATCCTTCCCACTCTCCTTCTCCGGTCCTGGGTTGAAACCAGCGAACTTCAACCCAAACGTATCAATCGTAAACAAACTCAACTGCAACCGATCGATTGTCTTCTTGGCTCCTGGCGTGATATCCTTCAGTGCCTGTGGTTTTGCTATACCTGTATTCTGTATTCTTGTGGAATCGTTGTGGTACGTTGTCGGCTCCTCTTTGTCTGAACCAGAGGTCGTCACAGTTTTGACAACGGTCTCAAGTAGTTTCTGATGACGCCACGATGAAGCTTGGTCTTAATGTAGCGTTATCACCTAACGCTTGTTCGACTTGAACAGGTCTGCGACGTGATGTTTGAGAGTATGGATGAATGTTGATAATCACTGACAACTTAGCTAAGTTGTACTGCCACTAGGTTATTTGATATAAACACTAGGGTACCCGAAGGGCAAGCTTCAATCGAAAGATTGGAAGAAGACAAGAGTAGACTGGTGATGATTCAAGAAAACCAAGCTGAAGAGCCTTGGTCTTTAACGAATGGTTTATATACAGATACTCGCTGGCTTTAAAGCGCAGCTGGAAATCCAAACCCTAGTACAGTGATACTAGTATCAAGTCATCGTAAGTAATTACAAATACCTGAAACACCGGTAAAACCCAACCACTGGCAACGCGTAAGTGTCCATGACTAATAAAGGCTTACTACCATAGTCATAACCGTATAGTAAGCATCCCGAACTCCAAGACCTCATAATGATGATGACAATTAGTCCGAACGATGTCAAACCGTGACACATATACCAAGACATGGCTTCACCTGAGGCGCCATTCTTGAAATGATAGATATGGTTGCATCTGAATCCATTGTACTGACATACAGATTGATAGCATGGACTCATGTAGAATGGCATGGCTTCACCTGAGGCACCATTCTTACAATCATAGATATGGATACATCTGCTTCCATTGTATGGACATAGAGATTGCAGGATGTACTGATGTACTAAGACATGGCTATGGCTGAGGTGCTATACTTGCAATCATAGATACAGATGCATCTAAATCCATTGCACTGACATGCAGATTGATAGCATGTACTCATTTACCAAGACATGGCTTCACCTGAAGCAACATTCATACAATCATAGATATGGATACATCTGAATACATTGTACTGACTTACAGATTGACAGGATGTACTGATGTACTGAGACATAGCTTCACCTGGGGCGTCATACTTGTAATCATGGATATAGATACATCTGAATCCATTGCACTGACATACTGAACGATAGCATGTACTCATGTATGAAGCCATGGATTGGCCTGAGGCGCCATACTTGCAATCATAGATATGGATACATCTGAATCCATTACACTGACTTACAGATTGACAGGATGTACACATATACTGAGACATGGCTTTGCCTGGGGTGCATTCTTGCAATCATGAATAAGGATACTGTCTCAGTCATTATGTCCTCATTGTAATAAGGGTGGATCATTCAACTCCTTGTGTTGGTGGATGATCATATTCCATGTCAATGTATACACATGTACATTTGTGCAATTGATTAAAATCTACCTATGGCTATCATTGCAAGCCTGGTGGACCTGGCGAAGCCATGTGTTACGATTCAGCAGGCACAAGGAAGAGTAAGCATGATGACAAGTCGCTCATGAAGCTTACTAACAATCTGCTATGGCTTACTGAGGAGCTACGATATGATGAATGATGATTACTGTATGATTACTGATGGTTGGTAGTAGTGGCGCGATCACTGATGAAGGCACATGCCTAGGTACTGTTATAAGCTTGCTGCCAAATGATGTATTTGGCAGCTTGACATTCTTGTAGAACTTGCATCATGTCCCTGGAATCTTGTTATGTTTGGCTCAACCTGCCAGCAAGCAACGCAGGTGTTTACATGAGCACTGGAAGAATTGCCATGATTACCCAGAGGCGCATACCTGGGAGTCACGTGCAGAAGAAGACATCGAAGAAGAAGAAGCCGTACGTGCACTCATAGCGGCAGAAGACGACAGCTACCTCGCTTATGACAAGGCATGCAAAGTCCGCCAGCTCGTGAGTAACATGATCACTCGCGGTAGAGTCCCAGATGCTGGCAGGAAGGTTACAACAGGACGAGCAAAGGTCACGTGACACGGTCATGTGACAAAGCCCCAGGTCACGGGATCTGACCTAAGCAATAACTCAGGGGGCGAAGGATGGAAGACGGTCCCGGGTCGCAGTACGTATCCGACCTAACCCATAATTCAGGGGACGAGAATGCGAAGGTAGCCAGTGGAACTTGGCGGAAGACAGTTGTGTCCAGAAGACGACCAATGACGACAAATAGCGATTGTGTGGTGTAAGACCAGCGACCTGAGGCTGCCGATATCAGCGGGCCGTGGCTGTCGTTGGGATGCACTCCAGCGGGCCGGGTTTGATCCCCTTTCGGGAAAGTGTTCAAGATGGATTAGTCCAAGGAGCACCTGTGTTAGTGCCGAGGCCATTGCTTACTGACGCATGGCTTGATTTGTGTTGTGGATGACATTTCCCACTTATGCTTACTGTTTACTCACTTACTGATGCGATGAGGTGGGCTTATTGATGCCCCATGGTTGCTTACTCACTGGTTGGAGGTGCTCAGTCACTCATTGGTGGGGACGCTTACTTATGGCTTATTGATGCCTTATTCATGTGCTGATTGACGTGAGTCATCATGCTTATTATTCACCTACTCATACTATGTGTGTCACCTTTGTGGCTTGACGGACATTTACTATAAATACTATACAAGTTGCGCTATGGTTCGCTAGCTTAGTTGTCTTGAAATCCACCTGTACTACTCTCAGGAAGTTCAGACAGTCTTATAGCAGAGTCATTGTTCATTTTGACTATCTTGTTGCCAACTTAAGTGTTAGGCGTTGCCACCTTGTCACAAACCTCAAGCTAGGCGGTATTAGGGAACTTTACTAAGTCATCTCCCTTTTACAAGTTGTTCACTGAGTTCAGAAGCTGTGCACTTTGCTCAGCATTAGGAGTTTCCTGGGTTCAGAAGCTGTGCGCTTTGCTCGGTTGAAGGTTACTAGGTTTGGGAAAGCACTACGCTTGCCTAGTGTCGAAACAAGGAAGACCCATTGGATCCAAGTCGGATCAATGTTCAGTGGAAACATTACAAATCTAGTGGCTTCTCATTTCTTCCATGCGCAACCACTAAGGAGTGTCTCCATCTGAGCACTTCCTCATACTACATCTTAGGGAAGCACCTTCGAGTGTCTTCAGGAACCACACTTCATCGGCAGCTTCAGCAGCTATCAGTCACCTGCGCTTACTTCGGCCAAACATATCCTTCGGCTTACATAAGCCTCGGCAGCTACATTGGCAGCTGCCCATATTTGGCAGCAAGATCTCGGCAGCTTTTCTTGGCAGCTTACCTTAGCAGCTTTCCTTGGCAGTTTTCCTTGGCAGCTCCTACTCGCTCGGCAGCCTCACCATTGTGTCCCTGTGCTTGAGTCAAGCAACACGCGTAGCTCGCGCATTACATTAACGTCAAGCTCTTATTTGACACTGTGGCAACAATTCACACCAAAGACAGTTGGGACTTCCAACCCTACACAATCGGAACAAGAGAAAGGGACACCCCTGCTAGATACATTGTTGGGCACATTAGGTGGAGGACAGTATCAGACATCTGGAAGTCCAATGAGCATAACACAGGATATTATGCAGAAGCAGGGACCTCTCAAAGGTATCATCCTATCATTTTCAACCACAAATGTTGTTGCTGGGTTGAAATCAGGTGGAGCAACACCCAGAGATATTCGAAGCAGCAAGACCTGCAGCCGACGACTTGAACATCAATATCCCACTGGTAGACGCATTACCAGTGGACCAGCAAGGACCAATTGATGGAGAAGAAGACCACGACCTCGTCTCAGAACCACCAACAGCAGAGCTCCAGCTGAGAGCACAAACCCCTGCAACAACCAGCGGCACTAGTGAACATCCACCAACAGTATCGGCGGCAACGTCACCAGAGCCAGAAAACATAGAAGTACACTCACCAGAAGTAGACACACTTGCTGCACGCACAGCTGAGTTACACCTACCAGAACCTATCAGAGGACTACTGTTCACCATGGCCACTCAGACAGCAGTATCACCACCTCAACTCATAATCAATGAGCACACTGGCCATGTACAGCCACTAGCACCAGAAGATATGCAGGCAGTGAATAGAGCAATGGGACCAGATATCCCTGACATGCCTAGCAACCAAGGGGAACGAGATATGTTCTGAGAGTTCAGAATTGACTGGGGGAGAATACCCTCCCCAGATAACAGACCATTCCCACCTAGGAGAGGAGGGCCCCCAGCTGGAGGACCACCGGACAGAGGATGGCCACAAGGCAGAGGTGGAGGACCCCCTGGAGGAGGCAGAGGGCCATACTATGCAGCAGCAATCAATGCACCTCAAGGAGGAGGCAATGACAAGTTTATTGGCAACCCGCTGCCACCATTCACCAGGTCTAGAGCCCAAGCAGAAGCCTTCATTCTCCAGTGGGAGGTATACTCAGGAGTCAATGCCAATCACTCAGCCATGAGGAATAAGTATCAGAAAGCTATGTTGTTCCTCACATACATTCAGGGAAATGCGGTTAACCACTGGGTAATTTCCGCCAGCTGATGGCTCATAAACGAGGTTGCCACTGGCACCAATCAGTTCAACAATCGGCTCTTGGAGAATCTACTCCACACATTCAGAAGACAATTCGGTGACATACTCAGCAAGGAGCACACACAAGCCCAGCTCGATGCTGGCATTCACATGAAAGACAGAAGAATTGATGACTACATTGCGCAATTCGAGCAGCTGGTCCGCCACGCAGAATACAACATCAATGCCGAGCAAACCCTCAAATATTTCATCAAAGGGCTGCCAAGGGCACTTTACGAAGCAATGTACCAACACAATGACCCAAGGACATATGAACAGTGGAGAGAATTGGCCCTGAAGTGGCAGTAAAAGTGGATTCACATGCAGACGGTACAAGGTAATCTCGACGCGTTCAAGAGCAATGCTAACAAAGGACCATTGGGGTCGCTGGCGAAACTACTGGCCCCACTGTCTCACCCCAATGCCATGGACACCTCAGCAGATAGGGTGTGGGGTCGGCTCGCCGGAGTGGAAGAAATAGTCAACAGTAGACCACCCTTTCCACCAAGGGGAGGATACCTGCAATGGCAGCAGCAAAATTGTCACGACTACGGCAAGGTGCAGTGCTACAACTGTGAGAAGTTTGGCCACTTCAGTCAGGACTGTCGGCAGCCACGCTGCAACCAACAAATGCTGCAAATATGAGCAGCTGAAGAAGTGCCTAGGACTAGCGAAGACAAAGCCGAAGAATGGCTTTGGGGAGTAGCAGGAGAAGGAGACAACGTCAAGGACCTTGTCCTCCAGAAGTTGATGGGGACGGATTTTTCAAGCACCTGAACCTGGCGGCCTGGGTGAGGGCAATTCATTGTAACTCTGTGTACATTATGTGCTACCGTTCTATGAAAGTTCTGATCGCACTGCATACACATTACAACATGGCTGACATCAAAGCATTGGTAGACTCCAGAGCTACCAACAATTTTGTGAGCACACACTTCCTGAAAGAAATGAGGATAAAAATGTGTCCTTTAGAAAAACCAAAGAAAATATACAATATAGACGACACTACAAACAAAGCAGGCCATATCACCAGCTACATGATTTTGAAAGTAATGGTAGCTGTAGAAGCTAAGGAAATGCGCTTCCTAGTCACAGACATAGGAAGCAAAGACATCCTATTCGGCTACCCATGGCTGGCAGTGTACGAACCAAGATTCAAGTGGAGAACCAGCACTATTGCTGCTGAACACCTTCCTATCACCATCCAAACCATCGCAATCAGCAGCTGGCATGATGTATTGGCATGCCTACTAACGTCTGAAAAGGAAGAAATTGTTCAGCAGCTCGAAGAGGAGATGAGGGTAAGGCGGGTAGGGACAACAGCTGCAGAACTTGCAGTAGCAGCGCTACCAAAAGATGAGAAAGAAGTAACCCTACCGCCACAATACCAACCATTTAAAGCTGTATTCGACGAACAAGATGCAACACAGCTTCCTGGGAGGAGACCTTGTGACCATGCAATTGTGTTCCAGCCAAACGTGCCAATGGCTATCAACTACAAGGTATACCCAATGACAGTGGTTGAAGACGCAGCTTTGGACAACTTCATTGATGAACAACTATGGAAAGGATACATTCGACCTTTGCAGTCCCCTTACGCATCATCCTTTTTCTTCATCAAGAAGAAAGATGGGAAATTACAACCCATACAAGATTATCAGGAGATAAATAAGTGGACTGTATGCAACCAATACCCCCTCCCACTCATTTCAGATCTGATGAGAGACCTTGGCAGAGCCCACCTATTCTCCAAATTGGATGTCCGGCAAGGGTACAACAACATACGTATCAAGGAAGGAGACAAACACAAAGCAGCCTTCAAAATGTGCAGAGGCCTCTTCGAACTGACAGTAATGTATTTTGGCCTCTGCAACTCACCAGCAACCTTCAGGCATTCATGAACGAGATATATTGGCCCATCATTGCAAAATTTGAAGCCAAAGGGATAAACATCCACATCTACATGGATGATATCGCCATAGCAACGCACCTGAAAAACTCGGCAGCTCTTACTGCCAAAGCACATTTGGCAGCAGTTTCAGCAGTACTTTCAGTAGCCAAAGACCACAACCTTTACTTCAAGTTAGACAAGTGCTCCTTCCACGCTTCATCCATTGATTACCTGGGGGTAATCCTTGAAAGGGGGGTGACACGTATGGATCCGGTGAAGGTGGCAGGAGTCCATGACTGGCCAACACCAATGAAAATCAAGGATGTGTGTAGCTTTTTGGGTTTCTGCAATTTTTACCGGCCTTTTATTCAAGGATTTGCCAACATCGCATGACCAATGAACATGCTCACAAGGAAAGACACCAAATGGGCGTGAGGAATAACACAGCAAACGGTGTTCGACACCCTGAAACACTGGATTACCACCGAACCAGTACTCACTCATCCAGACCCTCAGGTACAGTACAACCTTGAAGTTGACGCATCAGGTTTTGCTGTGGGGGCAGTACTATTGCAAAAAGGCAAGGATGGCAAAAGACACCCAATCGTGTTCTATTTGGCAACACTCAACGATGCCAAGCACAACTACAACATTTACAACCTTGAACTACTGGCAATAGTGAAGGCCCTGCGCAACTGGAGATACCTCCTCATGGGCTCCCCACATAAGGTCAGAGTCTTCTCGGATCATATGAACCTACAATACTGGCAGGACCCACAGAAGATCAGTCGCCAAGTAGCTCAGGAGGTACTGGAACTTGAGGAATATGACATTGAAATCCACCACTTGAAGGGCTCAGTGAATGGACAAGCAGATGCACTGTCATGATGACTGGACTACGACACCGGTGAAAAGGACAACGATCAAGTAACGGTACTACCAAATAAACTATTCATGCGAGCACTCACCGAAGCCCAACTCGAGACAGCGCAGCAAGACAAACAGAAGCTGAACCCATGGATTGATCCCCATGAACTGAAGAAGCCCAAGGGAACGTGGTTCAAGAACGGAAGGATAGTAGTAACAGCTGCCGAAGATAAAGTTTGGCAGCTCATTTGACAGTATCATGACACACTCACCACAGGTCACCCAGGCATTGCCAAAACTAACGAGATGCTCACAAGACACTATTGGTGGCCTAGCATGAAGAAGGATATCACTGAATATGTGCAAGGATGTGCTGAGTGTCAGAGGCACAAGGTCAACACGAGACCCACGCGAGCCCCACTGGCCCCAATATTCCCAAAAGAAGATGAACCCCCATTCGATGTAATTGCCATCGACTTCATAACTAAGTTACCAGTTTTGTCAGAATATGATTCAATATTGACAGTCACAGATCATGACTGTTCAAAGGCCTCAATCTTCATACTGTGTAACAAAGAAATATCGGGAGAAGAGACAGCAGCGCTCTATGCAAAAACTATCTTTCCATGATTTGGACTGCCGAGTAAGGTAATCAGTGACAGGGACCCAAGATTCGCTGCAAAATTTATGTAGGAACTATGCCACATCTTACAAATTCAGCAAAACATCTCAATGGCCCATCACCCACGCACTGATGGGCAGTCAGAGCAGATGAATCAATGGCTCGAACAATACTTGCAACTTTGGGCTAATGAGCGGCAAGACAATTGGGCAGCGCAGCTGCCAATGGCAGAATTTACACACAACAACACGCTGAGTAGTACCACTTAGCAGACTCCATTCTTTACGCTTATGGGATATCATCCGAGGGACAAATGGCTACTGGCCAAAGCCAACCTGCCGAGTGTTGAGACCCATCTGGACCAATGCTGCAAGGCCAGATGGAGCACGCAGGAATGCATGAAAAGGGCACAGAGCTTATGGATCAAACACAAAGATATGCCCAAGTACACCATAGGGGACTGTGTGTGGCTTGAAGGGTGCCATCTATGAACCAATCAACCAACTGCCAAGCTTGCGCCCAGGCGCCATGGACCATTTGAGGTCACCCAGGTGATGTCCCCTGTGAATTATCGGCTCAACTTACCAGCGCAATGGACAATACATGATGTGTTCCACACAGACCTGCTGACTCCTTATTGTGAAACACGCATGCATGGTGCAAACTAAGGAATGCCTGCTGCCAGAACTTGTTGATGGTGTGGAAGAATACGAGGTTGAAAAGGTACTAGACTCATGCTGGCACAGACAGGGATGCAAACTCCAGTACCTCATAAAGTGGAAAGGTTATGCCGATTCAGAAAACCAGTGGGTTGCGTGGAATGATGTCCATGCTGAAGAAGAGATAAGGGAGTTTAAACGGTTGAATCCCGCAAGGGAGATTCACATAAAGGTGAGTCTGGTTTGTGCCCAAGAATCAGCACTGCTACCACTCCCATCTATGACTTCTACCAGTGCATCCTTCCCCCAACATGTCATTGACTTCGACACCCTCCTACCTCTTACTACCTACGACAATAATAACAACGTCAATGACCCTCTCTGCTTGGCAGTGGAGCACGTTAGGGTGGCTGCCGAACGAGAAGAAGCAGCTAGAGACCTTGCAGAAGCACACCACCATTTCCCCATGCCAGAGATGGGCTGACTCAAGGAAGACAGCGAAGGAATCGAAGCTGAAACCGACAAATGAACCCTTGTGGAAGCAAGTGGTTGCATCATGGGAGGCAGATCAGATTTGGAGGACGAAAGGGACAGCAATGGAGAGGAGGATGAAGGTAGGGGAATTTATCTGGCCAGTCCCTACCCCACCACAGTCATCGACATCACAACTGACTCAGACGATGAGTCCTATCACAACGCCACCATGTTCTGCACCCAGTGCCAACACGAACCAGACTACTGCCACTGCACCCCCTGGCGAGTGCTACCTCCATGCGCAGTGGACTACCTCATCATCCCTGCCTCCAAAAATGACAAAGAAACTGAAGCATGGTCTTACCTGGCTCCACTGGCAGCTGCGGCAGTGGTTTATGGAGGAACCACGCATGAAGGCCACACTGGAGGAGGAGTACCAGCAGATAGCGTGAGGTGTGACCCTTCCCCCATCACAACACGCCATCCTCAATGTCCCATATCACCCACTCCCCCCGGCTTTGTCCTCAACAGGGGCCAGAATTGGGTCCCACTTGCTATACAGAGTGAAGGGCTGAAGACACCTACCAAGTACATTCGGATCCGCATGACAGACAATCCAGAAGCATTTGGTACCATGGGATGTGGAGAGCCAATATATCAGGGAGAGATACATGCCAAACCATGTTATGACATGGGCCCAGCAGCTGAGTACACTTGCAAAGAGCTCAATCACTTCCGTGCTGAAAAGTGGTCAGTAGACAAAGCCTTGGCTTGCCTTGGAGACATCTTGCTCAAGGCTGAGGTCCAACACTACCATGCATCATGCGAGGTCATTGAAGAACTCGAGGTCACCATCAAACACCTTGAGGATGACATATATGTACACACTGAAAGGGCGCGTCACTCAGCCGCCAGACTCGGGAGGGCTCACGTGTTGAAGAGGGTGCATGATGAACATGAGATGGACATTGGACTGATGATGGTCCCTAATTGGGTCGTTGAGCATGGATGCTCACCCTTGTGAAGAGGGTGATGTTACGATTCAGCAGGCACAAGGAAGAGTAAGCACGATGATGAGTTGCTCATGAAGCTTGCTAACAATCTGCTATGGCTTACTGAGGAGCTATGATATGATGACTGATGATTACTGTACGATTACCGATGGTTGGTAGTAGTGGTGCGATCACTGATGAAGGTGTGCGCCTAGGTACTGTTATAAGCTTGCTGCCGAATGATGTATTCGGCAGCTTGACATTCTTGTAGAACTTGCGTCATGTCCCTGAAATCTAGCGGCTTCTCATTTCTTCCATTCGCAACCACTAAGGAGTGTCTCTGTCTGAGCACTTCCTCATACTACATCTTAGGGAAGCACCTTCGAGTGTCTTCAGGAACTGCACTTGCATCAGTGTCAGCAGCTTTGGTAGCTATCAGTCACCTGTGCTTACTTCAGCCGAACATATCCCTCAGCTTACATAAGCCTTGGCAGCTCAATTAGGAAAGTCGGCAGCTACATCAGCAGCTGCCCATATTTGGCAGCAAGATCTCGGCAGCAATTCTTGGCAGCTTGCCTTGGCAGCTTTCCTTGGCAGTTTTCCTTGGCAGCTCCTACTCGCTCGGCAGCCTTGCCATTGTGTCCCCATGCTCAAGTTGAGCAACACACGTAGCTCGCGCATTACACCATGGCTTGATACATAAGCATAACTGTCTCAGTTATTATGTCTCCATGGCAATAAGGATGGACTATTCAACTCCATGTCATAGATGATGATCATGCTCTATGTCAATGTGTACATATGTGCAACTGATTAACATATACCTATAGCTATCATAGCAAGCCTGGCGGACCAGGCAAAGCCATGGCTTGATGGATAAGCATAACTGTCTCAGTTGTTATGTCCCCATTACAATGAAAGTGGACGCTTCAACACCATGTTCTAGTTCATGATCATGCTGTATATCAATCTGTACATTTGTGCAATTGATTAACAGCTATGTATAGCTATCATTGCAAGGCTGGCAGACCAGCCGAAGCCATGGCTTAATACATAAGCATAACTGTCTCAGTCGTTAGGTCCCCATTCCAATGAGGGTGGACCATTCAACTCCATGTCCCAGTAGATGAACATGCTCTATCTGAATGTGTACATCTGTGGAATTGATTGACATCACCCTATGGCTATCATTGAAGGCTGGTGAACCACCCGATACCTTGGCGTTATACATAAGCATAGCTGTCTCAGTTGTTATGTCCCCATTGCAATGAGGGTGGACCATTCAACTCCATGTCCTAGTAGATGATCATGCTCTATGTGAATGTGTGCATCTGTGCAATTGATTGACATCTACCTATAGCTATCATTGAAGGCTGGCGGACCAGCCGATGCCTTGACGTGATACATAAGTATAACCATCTCATTCATTATGTCTCCAGTGCTATGAGGGTGGACCATTCAATCCATGTCCTGGTAGATGATCATACTCTATCTTAATGTATACATATGGGCAATGGATTGAGATCTACATATATATATCATTTCAAGGACAGTGGACCAGGCGAAGCCATGATATGATACAGAAGCAAACTGTCTCATTCATCATGTACAGACAATGTATGGACATGTAGTCATAACCCTCATGTAATGAAGGTGGACCATTCAAATCCATTTCCAGGTGGATGATCATACTCTATCTCAATGTGTACATATGTGCAATGGATTGAGATCTACATATAGCTATCATTGCATGGAAGGCAGACAAGGCAAAGCCATGACTTGATGCATAAGCAAACTGTCTCAGTTGCTAGGTTCTAAGAATGTATGGAGATGTATTCATATGGTATTTATTTCATACCATCATATGTTCATCACATCCCATTCTTCATAGCATGTCTTGTCTATGTCCACAATCTATCCAGTATCAATATATGGTTTGATGTACTGCTCATACCTCCCAAATACTCAACACAGCACCTGTACTTTAACATGATCATTTCCAGTCATGTATGGATGTCAGGTGGCCCGCCTGTACATCCTGCATACTTTGTGTTACACCCAACCTCTTAAATCAATCTTTTTAGTCAAATAACAATGGTGTGCAGTCCGCTTTTTCAGCCAACATCAGCTGAAGTATCATTTCCAGTCATATATGGGTGTCAGGTGGCCCACCTGTCCATCCTCCATATCACCCACACTCTTATATTGTTGTTTCACATCAAGTAAGGCTGGCAGACCACCCACTTTTTCAGCCAATGTTGGCTGGAGTATGAAACATGAAGAATCTCAAGTGTCAGCTGATGTTGGCTGGAGTATCAATGATCTAAGACTCTAAGTGTCGGTTGGAGTATCAATTATCTAAGCCATGGCTATCCCATGGCTGCCATTCTTGTGTGGCACAATGGCTTGAATGAAATGCTTGGCGGCAAGATGCAACGAGTGCTCCATGCACCTATGGTTTATATTAGATAAAATACTTCGGAAAGGAAAACACTTACAACATATCATGGTCTTTTGCCATCCACACAGCATCCATTGAGGGACTGTTCTGGAGCACATGAAGAGTGGTGTGATTAATGGCTGTGCTGTCACTTGTTAACCACCCCACCTACGGACAGGGTCAATAGAGAAAGAGAGAAGGAAAGTTCATGTAAACACACCTTGCCACGCAAAGTGTACCTATCCAATGCTCTCCTCAAGATCTCCCCCATATTCTTACCCATGTGCCACCCTTGAATCTCCTGGAATAGGAGCTGCTCCGACTTCAACTCCCACACATTCAGCTGATTGGCAGGGGCATCTATGAAGTGTGCTGTAAGGGAAAGGTAGGGGTCCCTGGGGGCGGAAGTCCACACATCAAATGTGAATGAAATTTTGGATGGTATTTTCTTGAAGTTTTCGCAGACCTGTCCTTCTGCAATTTCTGCACGTCAAAGAATCTCAGTGCAAAGGGTCTGACAGTGTGGAATATCCCTCTCCAAAAGCAAGGGACAACAGAACTTCAAGAGACAGTGAAAAGAGCTGCAGTCCACTAAACAGAATGCCTGCATGAACAAATTAGTGTGATTTCAGTGAAAATGAACAATTCCATTTACTTCATCTTCACAAATAACAAGTTCTATAATGTAGTTGATCAGCCCTGCATTCATAAATACCAGGCACTTAATCTCTCTGGTGACAATGCCCTCCAGAGAAGTTTGGTGGAAACTGAACACACATTTATATTAATCAGAGATATGGTTATAACATAGCAAGTGCTACCTCTCCACCCCTGGTTCATTGGGTGCTCGGAACAGGGCATGGGGATGTGGGTCAATACCCAGTGCCTTGCAGCATTTGCAATACAGCTCAATGTGATGCCTAAAAGAAAGTGTTTAATAAACCATATGAAAGAAAACATTGATCCTTACCTAGCGATGTGCATCTGCAGCATGCTTGTGCTCCCAGTCAAGAAGCAGGAGGTTTTCTTCACCACCATGTCATCACTTGATTATGAAAATTGTAAATGGGATTAGCAGAATGAAAGATATGAAGAAATAGAAAGCACTTACTGACAAACTGTGCACCAGTGCCCATCCATTGTATTGTGCGAGCTGCACGTGAGCCAGACTTGGGCAACATAAAGTGAACACAGTGACTTAGCAAATCCTGGACTCAAGCACAAAGGCTGAGTGACATCTCAAGGCATGAAGGCCAAGTCTTGTAATCCCATGTGGATCTTATCTCAACATGCAAAGGTGGAACTCGAAGTTCTGAGGTGTAGATACCTTTGTATGTCAGTACGATGCAGATGAGGGCCCAATGCCCAAAGTGTGGAACAGAGAGAAGGAGCCTTGGATACAACAAGTCAAGAGTGTAACAAGAAGTCCAAGCTGTAGACCACATCAGTCGACAGCTGCCTTATAACAACTACGAGGAGACATGCCTTTGTCAGTGACGTCACCCACTACTACTACTCGGTTGGTAATACTACTATTTGCTTGGTAATCATCCACTAAAGGTATCAGTCATTGCATCATACAGTGAGTAAGCCCATAACATAGCTGAGTAAGTATTCAGGAGCGACTTGTCATCCCACTTACTGTTATGATCATTACATCCATAGTCTTCCTGCGCACTGGATGGACATATTCCCTGTCATGGCAGAAAATAATACATATATCTGCAGTATGATCCTCCCAGGATTTGAATGTCACAGCCTGGGAAGACAATGAGTAAAGATATATCAATTCAGTAAAGAGTGGAACACACCAGGTTGTTGGCATCAGCCATGGCCTTCAGAGACTCATAGTCATCGTCTGCAGGCTCTGTGAGAACAGGCATCATAGTCCCACCATTGCTGTGTCCATCACTAGTGTGGTTGCTGTCCACATCGATGACTGTCTTGATTAAGGAAGGGGTATGGCTATTAGAGAGGTCATTTGTGGCCTTGCATTTGTTGCCTGAGATTCTGTGAAACAAAGTGTTTGAAGCCCTTTCAGCAGCCTCCATATCAGCTGCCTCAGCTGCCTCTAGGACACACCAAGTTGGGTGACTAACACGACTGCTCCAACACACACCAGCAACTATGGTGGCAGGCACATGGCTAAAGGTATTTGAGTGAGAGGAATCAGAGGCACCACTCAAAGGGAAGGGAATAGACTCATCTTGGTCGTAGGACCAGATGATCTTGGATTTGTCCTTCAGTGTACCATCAGGTCAAACAGCATCACCAAGGTCAAGAGAGAAAGATGACATGGCGCAACTATGAGAGTATCTCAGTGGGGTGCATGAGTTCAAAAGGGAGGTGACATACATTATTTATCCAAATCCACCTGAGATCGGAAGTATCCCTAAACAGAAAGAAAAAACTCTGAAACAGTTGCAATTAGGGAGCCTCATGGTACAATGAATGAAATACAGGGTACTTCCCAAGCTCCCTGCTTCCATTGTGTTGAGTGTATGAAGCTTGGGGGCAGTGGTGGGCCTGCTGCTGACAGTATGATGAACTTGTATGACACCACCGGGATATTTCTACAAGCCGATCAGAGAGTTGAGGATGAGGCATTGAGAAAGGGAGGCTGCCGTCACAAGCCTGGCAACAGCACGACAAAGTTATACCATACAATTTGTACAGCTGCAAGAAGCCTGTACAGCACCAGACATTTCTATGGGCCGATTTGAGATTGGCCAGCTGAAGGTGATAATGTCAGGCAGTAAAACAAAAAAGATGGAAATGACTTACCACAAAAATGGGTGGACAAGCTGTACATTCTCCTGTGCAGGAGGTGATTAGTGTACAAGTACACAAAGTAGAAGATCACGTGTCTGAGTCACCGGTGCGCCAAGTAGTGCGCCACATGTTGGCAACACTATGAAACCATTGTATGTGATGGCAATTGCTCACATGGTTTCAGAATGTTGTTTCAGAGTGAATATGAGTTGAAAAAAAAATATCATTTTATTTCAAAAGGTTTGGGTTTGAATGCATTCAGAACATGTTCAGAAGGGTTCAGGAATTGCCTGAACCCTGAACGGAACCATCGGTCCAGTTCAGGTCAATGCCCAAACCCAAACACTAATTTAGGGTTTGGTCTGGTTAGGTTTGGGTTCAGACCACAGTTCAGAACCGAACCTTCCCATCACTACACCCCCAACCCAAGCACACATCCTCAGGACAGCTGGACCATGAGTCAGTGCTGGCTGCACTAAAATTGGAGATTAGTTTAAAATTGGTCTTTATGCATAGTATTATGTGACAATAAATCTAGGAGCCACTGATCATGAGACAGAGCGGGATGCTAAGTGCACCCCCATTATGGGTAGTCTCTGCCCTTAGTTTTGTGCCTAACAGTTGCCCAGGAGCCTCTAAGTGTGAGACAGAGTGGAAAGCAAAAAAATCTCGGTTTTCAACTGTAATAGATCCCCGGCAAAGTGGTCTGGATAACCAAGTGATGACAGCCAAAGCATCCTACAGTTGAACTGGCATCCATCCTGAGGACGCTGAGCCAGTGCTCTGTGTTTGACCATGGGACCTTGAGCTTATAACTGTACACCAGCACAAAAATGAGCAGAAAAAATAGTTGATATTCACAGTATGAGGACTACAAAATGTAGGTAGCTAATTGAACTACTATAGCCTGCCTATTGTTATCACACTACCTCAGAGGGGGGCACAGATGTGGGGGGAAGGTGGGCACAAAGGGGGAACACAGTGCAGCAGACTGCTAAAAAAAAAGGGAGGCAGACTCATCATCAACAGAAGTGGAGAAGGAGGGAGATGATAAACACATACCACTTGCATGCCCAAAGGTGTGGTGAAATGAAGAAGGTGGAGGGATGGAGGGAGTAAGGGTGAGGCCGGTGAGGGAGGAAAACAAGAGTTGAACACAGAGTTGATGTGACTTGTTTCTTCTTGAACTGCTTATTAATATAGAAAAAGCCAAATAATTTAGGAGACCTTGGAGGTTGATGGGGACAAGGACAGGGAATGACAGGGAAGACAAACAGGGTATGGTTGATGGGCCATCCTGGGTAGTGTTGCGGGGCTCTGAGAGCCGTAGCTAGCCGGAGCCGAGCCATGAAAGCTCATCTCATGGGCTTACTCAATGAAGCCGAGCCCTGGCTAATTTCGCAGTTAATCCATCTGTAGCCGGCGGCTACCACGCTCCTAGCCAGTGCTCAAGCCAGCTAAGCTGGCGGAAATGCGATAAGCCTTGTGAAAAATGTACTACTACTACACGCACACTAATATCACACTACAGAGGACAGATACAACATCCAATAGTAACAACACCTGAGGCCCTGAGCCCAAATACACGACTAATGTGTCAATGCCTCATAGAGCGCGCGGATGACATAAACTGTGTGTTGTTAGCACAAGCCAAGGAATTATCAGGGTTAGACTCACATCCATTTACCACATGGTGATGAGGCAGGGGCCAGGGGCACCAAGTTCGTGGAGTGAAGGTGATACAGTAAGCGTAAAGGAGGGGCCTGACACAACGCCGTTGGGATCATGAGCCAAGCATTGCATGAGGAGAGTATGAAGGTGATCATACTGTGGCTTCTCATCAAAGCTGAGAGATTGGATATACTGTGTGAACGTGACAAAGGGTAGTGGTAAACCTTGGCAAAGTGTTTCGACCACAGCGGTTTTCTTCTTGAGAATGGCCACCTCATATTGTTCAACAGGCCCTTCCTCGATGACGTCCTGCCAAGGTAAGTAGCCATGGCATAAATAGACTATGCAGTACACAAGAGATTCAAGATTGTCACGGCGTGATTGCACCTGTCCTAAATGGCTGTTGATGAGGTAAAGGTGATGGTGCCTACGGTCTTGACACCAGACACCGGCAGAACGTGTTGACAAGTAAAAGGATTGCGAAAGAGTTGGGCCAAGCCAAAGTCGATCAGAAACACCTTGTTGCTCAGCTGGCCAGTGCCAGTCATGAAGTTTGCGGGTTTAACGTCTCGATGGATGTAGTTTCGTCCGTGCAGTGATTCAAGACAAGAAAGCTGTAGGTATATGAGAAAAATGTCTGGGGTTGTACATGGAGAAGGAGAATACCATTTGGTTGGCATATGAAAATATTACCCCAACGTCGTGGCAATCGGATCCTGCCTCTTCCAGCATATATCCGAGGCGATCAAGAATGATCACATTGTAAGGCTCCTCTCTACCAAACCAATGCATAGTAGGGATGCTTGCCGCGTTTGAAAGGGCCTTGTAGACACTAGATTCGTGATGAAGCCGAGCATGTCGCAATTGCATAGGTTCAAGCTTGAGAGCAACATCCTGCCCCGTTTTGATATCCCGTCCCAGGTAGACATTTCCTAGTGGAGGGTTCAGTAAAATCGAAGCGTCTCAATCAGAACGACACACCAGAAGTGCCCCAGCCTAGTAACTTCTTCACTCTGTAACTCCCACATACATGGACTATGCTGGGCAGCTGCTCACTTGAGTATGTTGGAAGGCATTTGTCTGAATCTGACATGGAGGATGGGGAATTGAATGAATGTAGTATGTGAGACAGTTAGAGTGGGTGTTGGACGTTGAACCATTGAACTTGGAGCGATTGAAGATTTTTCAGTTAGAACTCCGAGTTTCCGACACAATGCCATCGTTTAAGATGCAAGTACATGCGAAGATTACACTGAGATGCAAGATAAGAAAATGAAAATATCGAATACGTGTTTAAGCATCATAGTTCCTCATATCGTCACTGAGTAGTTCGTCCCTCGCTGTTTCGATGTCCCCACCCAACAAAGAATCAAGCCCCAGCTGCTGAGATACCCCTGCCTTGTCCTCTCCCAGCATTTCAGCATCCGAGGTCTTCCAACCTGCCATGAAGTGTAGACGCTGCTTCTTCAGCATGAACTTCAACATTTGTAAAGCCTCCATCAAAGCTGGGCTGATCCGGTTCCATTTCTTGGTATCAGTCTCCACAGCCAATGAGAAGATGTGTTCACAAGGGACAGATGATGCTTGAATCGGAAGGTAGTCCATGGCAATAGCGAAGAGTGTAGGGAATTCAGACTTGTTAGCCTATTGGTAGCGCGACATGTGATAGCGTTAACTGGCCGAGTGAGGGTTGAGTACACCGGGACTTACCTACCAGTAGACCAAGATGCTGGTATTCTCCAATGTCAATGGACCCTTAATGTACTTTGCGAATTCTTCTTCAACCCCTCCTGTCTCTGAGTCATTGAGCCCAGGGTAAATGGGGTGATCCTTGAGTTGGAAGCGAGTCGACGTCTTGGCATATGATGGGAGCCTGGAGCAAGCTTGAGTTTGAGCCAGTTGCATGATAGATGTGTTCTCTTCACAATACTTGTGCATCTAGGGCAAATGATAATGCAAGGATATGATGCCAGTCAAGCACTTACATGGCCGAGTATGATCTTCTTGGATCTCTTGTCGTATTCTGAACCCCACTCATGGCTGATCCACGACCAGTGTATGGAAGGATTAAGAACCTAAGCAGATACGTGATGTGTGATTTGTGTGATTCAGTAATTGTGTAATCTGAAAACAGAGACCTACCCATGGCAATGACATAGGCATCAGTATCGTCCATCTGCTTGTAATACTTTTCCGCCCAGTGCAAACCAATCTTTGTCCAATATTGTAGTTCCAGGTGTTCCTTGCCCAGTCGTTCCCACTGACTCATGAGGAGTTCAAAACTGGCAACAGTACCACACAAGACTGGCATTGATTCAGACAACATGGTTTGCAGAATGATGTGTGCAGCCTTGTTGTAATCACATTAACGTGATATACAGGTATTCTGAAGACAAACCACTAGAACGCCTTCTATGCTCTCCAGAATCTCCCAGTCAGTTGTGGTTAGTCTTGTAGATTCAATGGTCGATTCATTAGCAAAATACATCTCTACAGCCTTAATATCTAAGAGTTGTACTGAAGTTTCAATGGATGTCAAAGCTCACCTTTCGAAGTAAACAGAAATGTTGGAGCATGAGGTAAACTGAATCCCATTGAGTCTTGATGTGTTGGATGAGCTGTAGCAGCTGACCACCGCGTGACCTGGGTTCATCCTTGGTACAGAGCTGGACAATCTTGGCGAATACTTGCTTTCTGGCATCCGATGCACGGATGTGGCAGACGATATCCGAAACAAGTTTGATGGGATCAGGGCTCAGACTCTTAAGCCATGCCCGACGTTCCAGTGGCTGCAATGCGATGAGCACCTCATCAAGTTGAGGCCCTGTTCGCTGACAAGGAGATAGAGAATTGTCATCGTCATCACCATCCATACCATTGCTATCCAGAAACTTCTTGCTGACTTGAGTACTTGTGGTGACGATGTGGGTGGTGCAGATGTTGATGATGTGCGGGAAGCACATAATGCGATTATTGAGGTGATCAAAAACAACATCATGATTGACGAGTAATGCCTGCAACTCTTTCATAGCAGCCGCATTATTCGAAGCATTGTCCAGAGTGAAATGGCCCATCTGTGGTTTTCAGTAAGGCCCTTTGTCTTGACAGATTTCATACCTTGAGTGTAAGATTGGTGCGATCAATAAGATACAACAGGGCCTTGGTGATGTTCTTGCCCATATGCGCCTTCGTGAGGTGGTGAAAACCAATTAAGGTGGCTTTCAGAGAGAGATTATTGTTAGCATCTGGAGATATCCAGTGTGCAGTTACGGCAAGATAAGGTAATAGGGTTGCACTTGACCAGATATCTGCGGTAAAACTTACACGACCGCACGATTTCTGTTTCAATGGTTAGTACAACTTTGTCACGCTTGGAACTGACTTACAGCGAGCTCATCACGCAACTCTGTGAAGGCTTTTCCCCATTCAATGGTAACTCATTCTCGTATGGTGTCGCGATGCGGGATGCGTTCAAGGCTGGGTCGGAGGAGCCAGCAGATGTCACAGAACTTGGGGCAATCTACCACGTGAAGTGACTGAGTTCGAAAGGGTAAGCTTGTGATGTCACTGTCACATCAGGTTGGGCAGCGCTCACCTGGTCATCTGCAGCAATGAAATGAACGAGATATTGAACAAAGACATCATAACTGTACTCTGGAAGCTCAGGCAAGCCATCCTGCATGGCTGCCATATCTTGTGCATCCATCGTAATCTTCCATCTGTGCATCTTGGCAGTGTCCATATACGCGGCACGATGCTTTCTGACCAGATGTTTGCAAAGGTTACTAGTACCTGTGCTCAGGCTATAGCAACATGCATTGTCTTTGCTAAGGCCGTCCTCCCTGTCACTTTGTCAAGATCAAGGAGGTGAGACGAAAACAATATGGCTTACAAACACACCTTGCATCGTCTCATCCTCACGCCGTCCTCATTCAAAAATTGCTCAAAAAAGACATCCATATCGCTGAGCGAAGGTCCAGTGTCAGAGGTTGCTGTGCCAAGAGTGTTGGATTGTGGAGTGAGAATTCCTCCTGAGCGATCAGGTGTTGACTCGACATATGGACTGTCGCTATCAATGTCGGAAAAATCTGGAATTTTAAATTCTTCTTCGCCGCTGCTGTCATTTGCAACAGCCTTGATAGTGGAACTAATTGTCAGATAAAACCATGAGCGTAATATATAAAAACTCACTTGTACATGGGAATGAACACGCTGACCCCGGCCGGTCGATTGACAAGAGGGTACTGGGGCAACAGGAGCAGAAGTGCCTTCCTGTGGGTCTGGGGGGACATCACTGACGACTTTGGCCTTGAAGAAGTAAGACAGTAAGATACATTGTCATTATTAGAGTTATAAATTGCAACTCACTGGCACACGGGAATGAATACACTGAACTTGGCCAGTCGATGGACGAGAGGGCACCAAGGCAGCACGACCTAAAGAGCTCTCCCATGAGTCTTTGGAGGCGTTAATGGCTTTGGGATTCGAGGCCTTGGAAATGCATCGAGGGGGCATTGTGCTGGTGGGGGAAAAACAGTCTGAAGACTGAAGTTGCCCCAGTAAATATGTAAATGACCAATCTGGATCTTTCCTCTTGCCGAAGGTTATCGAGATCAAGAGGCTAAAGCAGTAGTAAGACGTAATAACTTACAATGTGCGATGTGATGATGTACAAACCAAGAAACATGAGGAATTGAGGGACCTGTTTTCACTTCAGTAAATGGACTCCTTCCCATGAAGTCACCTGAGACCTAGGGGGGTGAACAAGAAAGGAAAGGAAAATCGTGGTTAAACTGTGAACAAGGTACATGGTTGAATGTTGCATAACTTATTTAGCTCCGACCGTCTCAGAACCGTTGTGACTCGACCCACTGACACTGACATAAGTGTAGGTCTGTACTAACTTAATGCAGTGACATGTAATTACAACAACATGTAATTGCGACAACATGTAGTAATACAGTACAGTAGCGAGAAAAACACGATGATCATTTTGACTTGCTTCGCTTCGACAACAATAACGGTAGGGCTAAGGTGTTACCTTCAGATCCCGCTTCCCAGCACCTCTTGGAACTCGAACATAGATACGACTGCTCTACATTCGAAAGGAGAAGGGGCCGCTTTTTGGCTAAGTCATTGGCTGGCCAAGAATCGGAGGCAAGCATTGTATTGATGATGGAGATAGTGGCGTCGTGGTTGCTGAGACCTTGCACACGGAGGTTGTAGTCTTCGAGTTTTTTCTTGAAGTCCTCGTCCAACAATTCATCCAGCTTTGACGTTAAATTGGCTCCCTGAGCATCATGAAGGGTGCAGTGGATCACACCCTTTATGTAGAGTGTCCGAGATGCAGATGTCTTCACAGGCAGAACCTTATAACGAACAGAGAGTAGCTCCCTCCAAGTGCGTAGCAGTATGGCAAGAGGCTTGTTATCATGAAAGTTGATTGAATCCAGGACTGGGTTCGTGTCTGAATGCATGAACAGCAAATTTGTCGGTCCTCCGGAGTGTTCAATGACTGGTGGATGGAAGATCGATTGAACAAAGCCAGAGAGTTCAACTCCATCCCAACTAGACTCAAGATGAAGGACAGCCATCCAAAGCGTGACGAGGAATGCAGACTCAAGATCATGAGTGAATGTCTTGCTGATCATGGGGTTCTTGACAAGGTCGGCCGCCATAAACTGCCACGTACCCTGCAATTTCTCATTAAGTAATGTGCCAAGTCGGGAAATAGGAAGAACATACCGTACAGGTATTCTGGCAAGCACCTGCTGAGGCTGGGTTATTGGGATCTACCTTTTTACACAGGTCCCAGTCAATGAGTAGTCCACCATCGAATGTGGGGCAGTTCGTCCATAAAATGTTGTTAGGGCTGATGTCACAATGAAGGATATTGCTTGTCCAGTAAGCCTTGCGATGAGCTAGAAATGGTCAATCAGCGGTCAAGCAAAAGTAGATAGCGTAGGATACACACCGATCAAGGCAGCTTGAATGGCACGCACCATGTCCCTGCTGCATTGGAAGGTTTCCAACTTTTGGCCAACATTGTCTAGGATTAATTGGTGGTGCCAATGGGGAGTGAATTCGGGAGTGGATTTGGGAGAAGGTTTCATCACCCAAGACTTATTAGCATATTTGTCGGTTACAGTAGAGTGATAGTTGTCTTGGCCAATGTCACCGGATGCTGAGCAGTGAGGGATATTGGGTACATTGTTACCGTTAAGAGTCGCATAGACTTCACCCTCTCTCATTATCCCGACACCAGTAACCCTCCATGAATCCTTGAAGAAAACGATGCAGTTTCTCTGAATGTCGTAAGCAATTGAGGTGCAGGTTGCACGGCTGGGAGGCATGTAAGGCTGGGCAACAGGGGGTTTGATGACGTACTCGCGGCACGGGTGGCCTGGAATCGGGACGGTGGCGATGAGGAGAGGCCGAAGAGTGGCGAACTGAGGGTCAGCGTTGACGGCTTTCTGAGTCTCTTCTGTAGTGGCTATGCAAACAGTGTCATCGTGTCCTCGCTTCTGTTTCTCTGCCAGATCATAAGAGGTGAAAAAGTCCAACAATGCCAGATCGCCTTTATAGTAGATGGGCGCTGTGATGTTTGCGCCACTCCGATCCCATCAAATGAGCTGTGCATGATCCCCAACAATAAGGACACTGAAGACATGGGTGCGATATTGAGAGTCTAGTTGTATGGCAGCATATGCAGTGATCTGACCAGTGGTTAAGAAACCTTTGGTCCTTTCGTTAATAAGACATCCTGAAGCAGTATTAGTCAAGAATGCGTCTTCCTCGGATTTGGCTTTGAACTCAATATAGATGTTGCTGAGGGTGGAATTATTCCCAACAACTAGTGATTACCGGGGGGTATGGAAACCCCTGGGGTATCAGTCAATGGTATTGGAGGGTAGGGGTAAGGGTACAGGAGTTGTTACCCTTGATGTACCCCTACCCTTATCAAGGGTAAGCATACCCCTGTGGAGGGTAAGTAAAATACCCTTCTTGAGGGGCAAGGGTACAGTAAGTGTAGTAGGTCTCAATGTTTCTTCTTATTCACCTCTTGATTCACCTCACCCTGTACTTGTACGCTTACAATGGATTACATAATCAACTTGAACTTGCCTGTTTACCCCACTGTGCACCGCAAAAGGCGTTGTTAACGCTTTCGTGGTAGGAGTCGAATAAACAAATATATTGTGCTTTTCTATAGTACTTATCTACAAGGCTATGTAATGGGCTGTGTGTCAAAGTAGGGGGCTCATGTAGGCCCAGTGATCAATGCATTGTCATGCAGAGTGACGGTGTAACAGCACCAAGGAGGACGGCACAGCCAAGGGCACAGCGAATTAATTTTGATAAGTTATAGTGCCACAGTCCACACATTCCGTCAGCCACACACTCGGCACAGTCCGTGACATGTGATGATGACCGCAACCGCAATAACAACTGGCAATTTCGCTCAGCATAGTCAACTGCAACCGCTGATGCATGACGCGTGACGACTCGGGCTCAGACCAAGACAGCCCACTTGGACAAATTCTGCGACGGTGACAATCACGACTAGGACTACAACCACAAGTCAAGACTTGGATGTCGACTCAGAAGACAACTACCACGACGGCGACAACTGTGGCAATGGCCATAATGAATCTGATTTGGACGACGACTTGGCGATCACGATGACCGTGACGACTGCAATGACCGTGACAATGGGCCACACAACTACGACAATGGGCCACACAACTACGACAATGGCGATGGCGATGACAGGCAGTAGTAGCACTGTGGCAGGGCATAGATGGTGGAACTTAGTAGTATACTAGTAGTAGTATTACTTGTATGCAATTCGGTAGAATTTCTTCTAGAAGTAGCTATTCGAAGACGTGCCAATGTGTACCCCTCCATCATACCCGGGGGTATCTCTTACCCCCGGGTACCCGTCATACCCTTACCCCTACCCGTCCAAAACCCGTACCCGCCCACGCAGGTAGGGGTTTTGGGGGGTAAGGGTAAGGGTAGCAAGATTTTACCTGGGGGTTACCCCTGTCAATCCCTACCAACAACCGCTTGGTGCTCAAGGCTGTAGACCGTGCAGTCAGGTGAGAAGGCACAAGAGTATCCAGTGGTGGCCTTGTCCAGAGAGTGTGATGTATTGTAAATGCGTAACGTCTGGAGGTGTGGTTGGACAATGTCGACCTGATGAGTCGAGATGAGTCGAGGACTTCCCTTCTCGAAAAAAAAACCCCCCAAATGTAATTACTTACAAATATCTCGTACATTGGAGCCTCAGTCCCAAGGCCTGCAAGAGCATCAAACATGCCAGCTTGGAAACGTGAAGGCGACTTTGGCAGCCCAAAGAAAATAGAGAGAAACTCTCCTGGCAGCATGGGGCCAACAAAGAAAGGGGCCATTTCTGTTGACATATTTGCGAAAATCTGCTCTTGTGGAAGATAATTTGTGAGACATCCAGTAGTCAAACTGCAAGTGTGTATTGGAGTTGAAGGGAGGGGCGCTCTATGTGAGTTCGGAGGCGTAACCATGGTGAGTGAGTGGTGACCAAAGGAGGGCTTGTGAGCAGCTTAGCCACACTTAGCCCACCCTGTAGCCACGGCAAGCCGTGATTGGAGCTGAACAGAGCCATAAATAGAGCTAACCAAATGGGCCAGCTCGGCTACATCTGGCTACACATGAGCTGGCTCTGGCTTGTGGCTAAGCCGGGATTAGCCATTAGCCTTCGCAACACTAATCCTGGGGATGCAATGCAGAGCAACCTCAGGACAGACTGACAATGAGCTGAGTGCTGGTTGCCACCATCCAATGGCAGATAGTGATCCACACAGGTTCAGCCAACCCACATGGGTTCGTGCTACGGGTCAGCCATACACGGGTATGTGTTGAGAATTCTCAACCCGTGTTATACCCGTACCTGTAGCCAGGTAGCCACAGGTTTTGGCCCCTTAGAATCCATGAAAAGAGGTACATTAAAATACAATAATATGAATACAGAGTCCCAACTTCTGTGCTAAAAAACCTCGCACACTATCACACTCATATAGCTTTGATACCATCTCGATACAGCCCCAGAATTAAGATATGTCCATGTGTTTGAAAATCCTTTCTGCCAGTGGCCCAGTGGGTGGTGTGTCATGCTGAAAGTTCAAGTTAGCATACCACCACCACAAGATGCTACCATGATGGAGACAGACCCAAACATAGTACAAGGGCCATGGAAATGTTGTCCTCCTCAACGTGAAATGGAAAACAGCGATCCACAAGCCAAGAAGAAGCTAAAGGCAAACCCAGCACTGAGGAAATGGATGACTACAAATGATTCTCAACATGTTGGCACTGGGGATATCCACAAAGACATACCACATCCTTGCCCTCAGCCTGTTCTCTCCGCTCGAAATCTTGACGCAGGGAGTAGTGACGATGCACCTGACATTAGTCCCGGGACATGCAATGCAGCTAGTGAAAATAAAAGTATAAGCAGTGATAACTCAGATGAAGATGATGAACCTGAAGTAGAGGATGACATTACTGAACTCAGTAACATCGTGTTCACCTGTTCAAGCTGAAAATAAACTGACATAATATTGGAGATTGAATGTCGAAGAAATGGGATGCACCAATCTACATCTTCTTCAAGCCCTCAGCCACCATCGAGTATGTCGGACGTTGGAAGGCACATGTCTTTGAGTGCATGGCCACTTGTTGTCATTGCAAGACCAAATTTGTGTGGCATTTCCTATACTCTAGCAACACCAGTTTGACCAGCAATCTGCGCCAGCATGCAAGGATGTGCTGGGGGGATGATGTTGTTTTGGCTGCAGATAAAACTGGGAATGTTGAAATTGCACATGAGGTTCTGTCAAAGCAAAGGCACACCGATGGTTCAATCACATCAGCATTCAAATGGGTTGGAAAGGGGAAAGTCACATACAGTCAGCATGCCCACACCAAGATGGAAGCATGGTAGGATTGAACATTGCCAAATAGTCCTGGGTACTGAAACAAAGGTCTCAGTGCAGAGTTCATACACTGGGTTAGTGTTGCAATGGCTTAGCTGAGTGATTTTCGACTTTTGTCAAATATAATAGCTGAAAATATGAAAATATTCATAGAGGTAGATCTCATTAAGGGCGACCTCGAGCCCAGCCAACACTAAGCGATCCAAGCAGCCATTTCCAAGTTATTTAATGCAGCTTGACGTTGGCTTATTTTTTAAAATAAGCCAACCTCAAGCCAAGCAAGAATGGCAGCTCGGATTGCTTAGCATTAGCTGGGCTCGAGGTAGCCCTTAATGAGATCTACCTCCATGAATATTTTCATATTTTTAGCTATTTTATTTGACAAAAGTCAAAAATCACTTGGCTAAGCCATCACAACACTACACTGGGTGGCTGAAAACAAACAGCCCTTCACAATTGTTAACGATAATGCCTTCTGCTCACTCATGAAGATGGGCTGACCAGATGGTTACATCCCATCAGCCGATATCCTTGCACGTGATGTCAAGGATGTTTTCATCAGTATCTGCAATCAGATAGCTGGGATATTACAGGTGAGTTTCGTCCAAAAACAATATTTTATTGTTACTTACTGATCATGCCAGGATTACAAGGGAAAGCTCAATTTTGCTACTGATGCCTGGACATTGCTGAATCACAAAGCATATGTGGCTATCACAGTACATCTTGCACGGAGTGGAAAGCCCCTGTCGATGTTACTGGACATCATAGAAGTGCTGAAGTCTCACAATGGGTACAACTTGGCGATCACATTTGCAGAGGTTTTGCAGACATTCAGGATCGTGGAAAAGGTATGAACTTGACATTCAGAAGCCAAAAGGAGAGAGTGACTTACCCTTGCATAGATCCTGAGTGTTACAGCGGACAACACCTTGAATAATGACACGATGGTCAAACATCTGAGTGAGGTGGTTCACAGCTTTCCTGGTGCTGCAAACCAAATGTGGTGCTTTGCACACACCCTCAGTATATCAGTGAAGGCGATTCTAAAACAGTTTGACATACCAAAAGGACAAGACAAAGATGTTCTTGACTTCACAGCTCATGCTTTGACTGAGCTGGCCAAAGATCTTGAGATTGAAGAGCGATCAGCACAGGAGGGGCAGGACTTGGATGACAAAGATGAAGATGATCAGCCACTGAACGCATGGGTTGATTTTCAAGAGGGTTTGATGGTGGAAGAGCTGCAAAGGTTGGATGCAAGTATCCAACCCATGAGATCGATGTTGGTCAAAGTGAGCCAAACAAACACAACTCACACGAGCCCCAACATGTTGACCCCTAACCCTACGTAAACTTACTTAGCTCCGCAAGATGACCTTCACACTCAACAACTCAACAACTCTCCTCCTCCCACAATGGTACAAGACAGTGGCCACTCATGGCCTTTCTCATCATATGATGCCATGTGATGTCTCTACCCATTGGAACTCAACATTGGATATGCTTGACTTTGCCCTCAGATATTGTCCTGTGATTGACATGATGACCGCAACTCGGGAGTTTGATCTCTGTAAGTATGAGCTGGTTCCAGTGGAGTGGAGGATCGCAGGAGAACTTCAGGACATCTTACAGGTGTGTTTCTGCTCACATCTGCCTGCACCTCATCGCCTCATCGTTTGACAGATCTTTAAGGATGCCACACTCTTTTTTTCATGAGGAACACCAAACCTTGCAACAGTCATTCCTGCAATGGACCACATCAACAAGGTCCTTGCCACTTCATCTGACAGCCCACATGTTATGGTACAGTTTTGGACTGATCAGGTGATCTTGTGTTCAGTGTTACTCATGGACGATTACTACAAAGGTGACTAAATGTGATGAGTCACTCATTAATCACATAACTCATCGATTAACAATCATGAGTCATCACTTACAAATTCCTAGGATAGTCATAGTAGGTTTTAGTCAGCATGTGTCAGCATGTATGATTACATAAGCAAAAGCGGTCGTGTAGTAGTTTGGTACTTAAAGGGCTGCAGAATGGCTTGTATTCTGCAGCTTGGACTTCTTGTTACTTTCTCCACTTTGTTGTATCCAAGGCTCCTTTCTCTGTTCCACGCTTTGGGCATTCAGCCCTTGTCTGCATCACTTCAACATACAACTTCAGCCTTCATGCCTGAACAACTTCAGACTCCACTTTTGTGTGTTGAGATAAGATCCATATGGGATCATGAGACTCCACCTTCATGTGTTGAGACATTACTCAGCCTTTGCGCTTGAGTCTAGGATTTGCTACTATGCTGACACGGCTTTTTCGCAAAAATCACCAAACTTTTTCTGTAAATTCAACAACTTTTCGTAAACACTTGAAATTGTACATACTCATAGAACAACATACCCTTAATCCACTGAATTTTACCGCTTATTTGTTGGTGAAGCGGTTCAATGAGCAGTGAATATATAAAACTGACCTAACCTTTTCGCACTTTGGTCACACATTGTCACACCAACGGGAGCATCTGGACAGCAGAGTGTCAGTGCATGCATGTGCCAAATTTGTCACGTAGTTTGTCACCTTTGGGTGTACTCAAGGCGAGATTACTCTCCACAGCTCAATCACTTTAGATCTGTGACTCCATATTTTCCATTTACAGTGCATTCTATGTGTATTATCACCTCCCGAAAAAATAAGCATGTGAGAGTACCAAGATCGGCGGGATCGAGTGGGTCTGGGTGGCTGAGCAAACCCAATTTCGAGCTTCCTGATTTTTTGGCGACCGTAAATTCATGTAGATTCCCCTTATTATATATGATCTATTATCCATAGTAGCTACTTTATCTAGTGTTTTTTCTTTGAGAAGAACGAATGGCAAGAAATGGTTGATCGAGGTGAATTTATGAAAGTGTGAAAATGGTGCACCCTGCGAAAATGTCGTGTCAGCATAGTAAGTCACCATGTTCACCTTACGTTGCCTAAGTCAGGCTCACATGCAGCTCGCACGTTACATTAAGTCCAAGCTCTTATCACTCAAACACCATGGCGACAGTTACTACCAAGGATGGTTGGGAATTCCAACCCTATCAAATCAAATCAAGAAACTGCAACACTCCCAGCCTCCTGCTTGCTACCTAGTTGGGCAAGTCCAGTGAAGGCTGGTACCAAACATCAGCAGGACAGACGAACAAAACACAGGATACTACGTGGAAGCAGCAACCGCACAGAGGTATCATCCCATTGTCTTCAACCAAGAACACTGTTGCTGGGTCGAACTCAGGTGGAGCGCCAGCCAAGGAGTCTTTGAAGCCACACAACCTGCGGGAGACAACCTCAACATTAACATCCCACTATGGGATGCATTGCCATTCAACCAACAAGGACCCATTGACGGAGAGGAAGATCAAGAACTTACCTCAGAACCACCACCAGCAGAGCTCCAGCTACGAGCACAAACCCCCGCAACCACCAGTGACACCAGTGAACATCCACCAACAGTGTCAGAAGCATCTGTAGAACCAGAAGAAATAGCAGTGCATTCACCAGAGGTAGACGCACTTGCTGCACTCACAGCTGAGTTACGTCTACCAGAACCAATCAGAGGAATACCCTTCATGGCAACTCAAACAGAGGTATCACCACCTTGACTTGTCATCAACGAGCATACAGGACATGTGCAACCACTAGCACCAGAAGATATGCAGGCTGTAAATCAAACCATGGGGACCAGACATCCCTGATGCCCCAAGTAACCAAGGGGAGCCAGATATGTTTTGCAAATTTAGAGTTGACCAGGGCAGAATACCCTCACTGTCACGGTTTGACATCGCTCGGACTACTTATCATCGCTTTTACGAGGTCTCGGAGTTCAGGACGCTTACTATACGGTTATGACTACGATAGTAAGCCTTCATTAGTCATGGACACTGACGCGTCGCCGGTACTTGGGTTTGCCGGTGTTTCAGGTATTATTAGAACGGACAATGACTCAGTACTAGTATAGTTGTACTAGGGTTTGAATTCAAAGCTGCGCTTTAAAGCCAGCGAGTAACTGTATATAAGCCATAGTATCAAGACCAAGGCTCTTCAGCTTGGTCTTCTTGAATCATCACCATTCTTGTCTTCTTCCAATCTTTCGATTGAAGCTTACCCTTTGGGTACCCTAGTGTCTATAACCATTGACCTAGTGGCAGTGCAACTTAGCTAAGTTGCCAGTGTTGTCACGATTCATCCTTATCCGCAAACGTCACGTCGCAGAACTGTTCAAGTCAAACAAGCGTTAGGTGATAACGCTACATTAAGACCAAGCTTCACCATGGCGTCATCAGAAACTACTCGAGACCGTTGTCAGAGTTGTGACGACATCTGGTTCAAACAGAGACTAGCCGACAACGTACCACAACGATTCCGCAAGAATACAGAATACAGATATAGCAAAACCACGGGTACTGAAGGATACCACGCCAGAAGCAGAGAAGATAATCGAACAGTCGCAGTTGAGTTTCTTTACGACCGATACGTTTGGGTTGAAGTTCGCTGGTTTCAAATTGGAACAGGAGAAGGAGAGTGGGAAGGTTTTCGACCAGCCTTGGAAGATCTAGGCTGTGACATCTATATCAACGAACTCACACAGGAAGAAGTACAAGAACTAACCGTCGCAAACACAAGACCGACATCAACTACACCACCTCCATCGCCAAGCATTAAAAGCAGCGAATTGCATCATAACAGATCACCCTCTCCCTCCCTACAAGGAGAAAGTTTAGCAATCGCAACAGAAGCATTACGACTAGGAGCCATGACCACATTTACGTCTCATGCTCAAACTCAGGCTGCTTCGGGAAGTCTACCTGTTCCAACAACTTACTCTCTCACTAACTCACCAATTGCACCAACCATCACTGCCTTTCGAGCACTCATGGACCCCCCACAACAACAAGGACCACCAAATCCACCAGGAGGAAATGGTGGCGGAGGCGCAGGTAACGGAGGAGCAGGGCCACCAGGAGGAAATGGTGGAGGAGGAGCGGGACCACCAGGAGGTCACCCACCAGGACTGATACAAGCAGCTCAAGCACCCGTACCGGCGCCACACGATAAATTTTGTGGAAACCCCCCTGCGATATTTGCAGGAGATCGTGAAAAGGCCGAAGAATTCCTAATGCAATGGAGTCTATATGAAGGAATCAATTCTACCCATTCCATCATGCGCAATCCATACCAGAAAGCTATGTTGTTTCTCACGTATATTCAGGGAACCGCGGTAACCGAATGGGTAGGATCAATGGTAGCCTGGTTGCGAGTACAAGTGGACGTTAACGGACGCAACCCCTTCGACGATTGGTTGTGGTACAATACTCATACATCGTTTATGAGGCAATACGCAGACACCTTAAAAGAAGAAAAGGCGCAAACCGAGTTGCGTAGGGGCATCAAGATGGAAAAAGGAGATATTGATGCGTATGTGGCCAAATTCGAACAGTTGGTCAGATACGCTGGCTACAACATAGATCAACCAATGGTCCTGGACCTATTTGCAAATGGGTTGCCAGGTAAACTACATGAAACAATCTATCTCCACGATGGCCCTACCGACTATGAAGATTGGAAAAGAGCAGCCATCAAATGGCAAGGCCAATACCTCCATATAAGGAATAAAATCGATCAATACAAGATACAACCTCGATCACCACCACCAGCACAAACGAACTGGAGACAGTTCAGACGTCATCCAGATGCGATGGATACGTCAGCAGATCGAACCAGGAGTAGAGGACGATTGGCACACACCGAAGATGTTTTAGCCCAACCAAGGCCTTACCTCAACAACTCTAGACCTCCGTTTAAACCACGTGAAGGGTTCTTGCAGAGGAGGCAACCCCAGACCTCAGGGAAGTAACATGTTATAATTGTCAAAAGAAGGGACACCTCAGTCGCAATTGTTCCCAGCCGCGTCAGCCGCGTCAACCGCCAAGGCCATTTAGCAACTCAAGAGGCCTGGAAGTAGTGGATGATCGCACCGAAGTTGGTGAAGATCTCCACATCGCTCAAATGGTAGCGGACAGCCGCACTACCGAAGAAAGAAAGAACGATTGGCTACGCGTGGCGGCTGGTGAAACCGAAGAGTTCAAAGCCATGGCCCTGCAGGAATTGATGGGGAATAAGGATTTTGGGGACGCCTAAACCCGACGGCCTGGGTGAGGGCACTACATTGTAATGCTGTATACATAACTCGCTTCCGTTCTATGCGAATTCCAGTATCAATCCGAACCAGCAGCAACAAGGCCGATATAAAAACGCTAGTAGATTCAGGAGCTACGGACAATTTTGTCAATCATCGATTCGTAAAGCGAATGGGACTAGGAATAGTCCCATTGCCGCAACCAAAACAACTGTTCAATATAGATGACACCCATAACAAAAAGGGATCAGTCACTCATTTCGTCGATCTACAAATATTGACAAAAGGGATTGTCAGAAAAATGCGATTTCTGATCGCGGATATTGGAAAAGAAGATCTTCTTCTAGGATATCCATGGCTCAGCACTTTCGAACCAAAGTTCAGTTGGAAGCATGGCACGATTGATGAAAACGTATTACCAATCATAATCAAATCATGCCATCCCAAGGTCAACGTCAACGTAGTAGCTCGCCTACTTTCAGATGTCGCAAAAGACAATATTGTTGCAAGATTAGGGGAGCATAGCTCCATCAAAGGTGCCGCCACTGACCTCGCCATAGCCGCAGGACCCAAGGAGGGGATCCAAATACCGGAAGATTACAAAGATTTCAAAAAGGTTTTTAGCAAGGAAGAATCCCACCGATTTCCCCCTTCACGGGAATGGGATCACGCTATTGAACTCAAAACCAACACTCCGGACCATATCAATTGTTCTATATACGAACTCTCACAATCGGAGGACAAACCATTATGTGATTTTATCACGGAACAACTCAACAAAGGGTATATTAGACCCTCTAAATCACAGTACGCCTCTCTGTTCTTTTTCGTCAAAAAGAAGGACGGAAAACTATGCCCGGTACAGGATTATCGGCGGATTAACGAGTTCACAATTCGCAACAATTACCCGTTGCCGTTGATTCAAACCCTTATCAAGGACCTTAGCGGTGCACACATATACACTAAACTCGACGTACGGTGGGGATACAACAACATCCGCATCAAGGCGGGCGATGAACATAAAGCGGCGTTTAAAACACCATATGGACTCTTCGAGCCCACCGTCATGTTCTTCGGATTAACGAATTCACCCGCCACATTCCAAACCATGATGAATCACATCTATCGGGACACGATTGCGAAACACAATGCCAAGGGGACCACCATTCGGGTTTACATGGACGACATTGGTATCGCCACTCGAACAAATATTACTGATCATATCAATGCAGTGCAGGATGTACTAACGGTGGCTGCGAAGTACAACCTATTTTTCAAACTGGAGAAATGCACTTTTCACTCGACATCTCTCAATTACCTGGGGGTAATCCTTGAAAAAGGGGTAACACGTATGGACCCTGTAAAAATCGCGGGCATTAAAAATTGGCCAACGCCAACTAAAGTTAAGGACGTACGATCCTTTTTGGGTTTTTGCAATTTTTACTGTCTATTCATCAAAGGATTTGCGTCAATTGCCAAACCACTGAACAATCTTACGAAGAAAACAACAGAATGGCAATGGGGCTCAATGGAACAACAAGCATTCGAAGTATTGAAGAGACGGGTTACAAGTGAACCTGTATTGGCACACCCGATACTAAAGGATCAATTCGAGTTGGAAGTAGATGCATCAGGTTTCGCGGTGGGAGCGGTGTTACTCCAAAGGAAAACTGATGGCAAAAGACATCCAATAGGTTATTACTCCGCTACCCTCAATGTTACGATCCGCTCAACCTGCCAGCAAGCAACGCAGGTGTCTACATGAGCACTGGAAGAATTGCCATGATTACCCAGAGGCGCATACCTGGGAGTCACGTGCAGAAGAAGACGACGAAGAAAAGGAGAAGGCCACACGTGAACTGATAGCGGCAGAAGATGATAGTTACCTCACTTATGACGAAGCGTGCAAGGTCCGCCAGCTTGTGAGTAACATGATTGCTTGCAGTAGAATCCCAGATGCTGGCAGGAAGGTTATTACAGGACGAGCAAGGGTCACGTGACACGGTCATGTGATGAAACCCCCAGGTCACGGGATCTGACCTAAGCAATAAGTCAGGGGGGCGCGAAGGATGGAAGAACAGTCCCGGGTCGCAGTACGTATCCGACCTAACCCATAACTCAGGGGACTACGACACGAAGGTAGCCATTGGAATTGGCGGAAGACAGTTGTGTCCTAAAGACGACCAACGATGACAAACAGTGATTGTGTGGTGTAAGACCCGAGGCCTGAACGCTGGACGAACTCAGCAGGCCGCGCCTTGTAGTTGGGACGCACTCCAACGGGCCGGGTTTGATCCCCTTTTTGGGAAAGTGTTCAAGATGGATTAGTCCAAGGAGCGCCTGTGTTAGCACCGAGACCATTGCTTACTGACGCATGGTTGATTAGTGTTGTGAATGACAGTTTCTTACTGTTCGCTTACTTATGATTGGTGATCGCTTACTTATGCAATGAGGTGGGCTTATTGATGCCTTACTGATGTATTACTCATATTGTATTTGTCGCCCTTGTTGGCTTGATGGACTCTTACCTTTTATGGTTGTAACTGTTTACTATATATACTGTACAAGCTTAGCTATGGTTCGCTAGCTTAGTTGTCTTGAAACCCACCTGTACTACTCTCAGGAAATCACAGACAGTCTTGAAGCAGAGTCATAGGCCAGTGTGACTATTCTTGTTGCCAACTTAAGTGTTAGGCGTTGCCACTTTGAAACGTACCTCAAACTAGGCAGAAGGGAACCGTTATCTCCCTTGGGAACTGTCTTTTCCCCCGTTCAAGTCGTTCCTGAGTTCAGAAGCTGTGCACTTTGCTCAGCGTTGAAGCAAGGAAGACCCATCGGATCCAAGTCGGATCAACGTTCAGTGGGAACGTAACACTCAACACAGCGGAACGAAATTATGACATCTACGACCTTGAACTATTGGCAATAGTCAAGGCTCTACGACACTGGAGACCTTTACTAGCGGGATCACCCCATAAAATCAAAGTATTCTCGGATCACATGAACTTGCGGTATTGGAGAGAACCACAGAAGATTAGTCGACAAGTCGCAAGGGAAGTACTGGAATTGTCAGAATACGATCTCGAAATTCACCATATCAAGGGGACTGCGAACGGACGAGCAGATGCATTGTCAAGACGACCCGACTACGATCACGGGGAACAAGACAATGAAAATGTCACGGTGTTACCAGATAAAATATTCATACGAACCAACAACACACACCGTACAGGAATGCCCGTCCATTCGTTCGCAACAATCGCAGTAGAAGAAATGGGGTCAACCAACCATAAAGACGAACAAAATGAAGATGTTATCAAACCTTGGGTAGATCCACACAAATTGAAAAGGATCAACGGGGTATGGTACAAGGAAGGAAGGAGAGTAATCACCAAGGGAAGTGACGAGCGGAAATCAATAATCGCTGCTCATCACGATACCCCAGTACACGGTCACCCAGGGATTAATAAAACGGGCAAAATAGTAGAACGATGCTATTGGTGGCCGACGATACAACCCGACGTATTGGCTTACGTACGAGGTTGTGCAGAATGCCAAAGGCATAAAGTCAACAATCGCCCTATTCGGGCCGCATTACAACCTATATTTCCCAAACCAGAAGCTATGCCATTCGAAACTATCGCTCTCGACTTCATCACTAAATTGCCAATCGCACAGGGCTATGATTCAATTCTTACAGTCACAGATCACGACTGTACCAAGGCATCGGTGTTCATCCCTTGTAATGAGGAAATCGATGCGGAAGAAACAGCCGCTTTATACATCAAACATGTGTTCATGCGATACGGCCTACCAAACAAAATTATCAGCGATAGAGATCCTAGGTTTGCGTCCAAATTCACGAGGGAATTATGCAAACAACTGGGGATTAGTCAAAATATCTCCACCGCATATCACCCTCGCACAGATGGACAATCAGAACAGACAAATCAATGGCTCGAACAATATCTCCGCTTTTGGGTAAATGAACGACAAGACAATTGAAATCTTTATCTTCCAATAGCAGAATTCACGCATAACAATTGGCCCAATGAGGCCACAGGGCAGTCTCCATTCTTCTTATTGATGGGACATAATCCTCATGCTGATTGGAATTCCACGCCCAGTCCCTTGCCACAAGTGGCGTTGCGCCTCGATCAATTCAAACAAGCACGGGAACACGCTCAGAAACAGATTATCAAGGCCCAGAAGTCATGGGTATCACATAAAGATATGCCCAAATTCCAAATAGGCGACCACGTATGGCTAGAAGGGCGTCACCTGAGGACTCATCAACCGAGCGCCAAGCTTGCACCCAAGAGACATGGACCCTTCCAGATTATCCAGGTGATGTCCCCAGTCAATTATCGATTGGAATTGCCTACCAAATGGAGCATCCATGACGTCTTTCACATCGATCTTCTCACCCCCTATCGCGAGACTTCCTTTCACGGACCAAATTTCCCAAGACCTCCCCCTGAATTAATCGATGGAGAAGAAGAATACGAAATTGAAAAGATTCTAGACCAACGGCAATTCGGCAGGACAAGGCGCAAACAATTCCTTATCAAATGGAAGGGGTACCCAGACTCGGAGTCGCAGTGGGTCAACGCCACTGACATACATGCCCCTGACGCCTTAGCTGAGTTCAAGCGGTCTTTGAATTCATCTCCCTCACACATAAAAGCAGGCTCTTCCTTGGATGAAGCACATCAGTTCTTCCTTCGACGAACAATGACCACTTCCCCTTCCTCTTCTACACATACTTCCACATCTTCTTATCATGCTCCCGCCATCTCTACCAACCAGCCCACCTATGCTGAAGTCGCCGCAGCCTTTCGATGCATTGAACCAGGGGACGTCATCCCCAAAACCCCTGATGTATGCGGATACGACGCTGGAGGATTGGAGGAAGACCAATCGAGCGTGGCGGAGGGAACTCCTACTCGCATCGAGAGTCTCATTGTTCCACAAACACTTGTCAAGGTTCCAAGCGTCTCCGACATCAGTGACGTGGTCCGAGTTTGTGGCCACTGTAAGCAAACCGCCTTGTCATGTCCAGGCCATCCTGACATCGCCGACTCCCACATCCACTACGACTGTGGACAACTCATTCACAACTGCACATGTAATCACGACCCCGTCCGCGTCCCTCTGCTGCCAACACCTCGATATATCAATGTCGACCCCCCTACCAACGTCATCATGGACCCCGCAACGTCCTGGGTATTCATATCCGTGCCACCCTCCGAGCTTGGGAAGCCGACTCGGACAAAGAAAACCAAGATCCCCGCCAAGTATTGGGATCCCAAGATGAAGGGGTACCACTTGTGCCACAGAAGGTACGGCGAGGAAGAAGAGCTGGTGTGGCAGCACCAAAGGAGAGTCCTTGCTTCCCTGACTACCGCGGAGGAGGAGCTCCAGCCGAGCGGCAACGCGCTCAGGACAAGGCTGACGCCCCCGACGGGTTCGAACTAAACATTCCCCCCAGATATATCACTTTCAGAATGACCATCAACGGTCACGTTACCGTTGCCAAGTACATCCACGTGATGCCTGGCAACAACCCCATCGTGTACGGATGTATGGAGAAGGGAGGAGAAGTTCAACAAGGTGAAGTCCATGCTGCCCCTGATTTCGATGCCGTGGATAACGACCGCCATTACGAGCACGACCAGTTGCGCTACTTGCGCCAAGATTATGGTGATCGCCACGGGGTCGACTTGGCCATGGCGCAGATCCCAGATCGGTCGTTGTGGGCGGAGGTCCTTCGATACCGTGCTGTCACAAGCCGGTATACCGAACTCGGTGAGCGTATTACCGCTCTTGAAAATGAACAGTACATCGTCGGCAATGAAGTCAGGAAGAGTACTCGTCGCCTGGAAGAGGCGAATGGACTACAGCGCATCATGGATCAGGAGGTTAGCATTAGCCAAGGTGCGACTATTATTCCTTGGGTTTTCGAACGTGGACGTTCTGCCTGAAAAAGGGGTAATGTCACGGTTTGACATCGCTCAGACTACTTATCATCGCTTTTACGAGGTCTCGGAGTTCGGGACGCTTACTATACGGTTATGACTACAATAGTAAGCCTTCATTAGTCATGGACACTGACGTGTCGCCGGTACTTGGGTTTGCCGGTGTTTCAGGTATTATTAGAACGGACAATGACTCAGTACTAGTATAGTTGTACTAGGGTTTGAATTCAAAGCTGCGCTTTAAAGCCAGCGAGTAACTGTATATAAGCCATAGTATCAAGACCAAGGCTCTTCAGCTTGGTCTTCTTGAATCATCACCATTCTTGTCTTCTTCCAATCTTTCGATTGAAGCTTACCCTTTGGGTACCCTAGTGTCTATAACCATTGACCTAGTGGCAGTGCAACTTAGCTAAGTTGCCAGTGTTGTCACGATTCATCCTTATCCGCAAACGTCACGTCGCAGAACTGTTCAAGTCAAACAAGCGTTAGGTGATAACGCTACACTCACCAGATAACAGACCATTTCCGCCAAGAGGAGAAGGACCTCCTAATGGGGGATGGCCAGGAGGAGGACCCCCAGGAAGAGGACCACCCAACAGTGGATGGCTGCAAGGAGGAGGAGGAGGACCACCAGGAGGAGGACCACACCACGCAGCAGCAATCAATGCCCCTCAAGGAGGAGGCAACGACAAGTTTATCGGCAATCTGCCACCAATGTTTACTGGGTCTAGGGCCCAAGCAGAAGCATTCATTCTTCAATGGGAAGTATACGCCAGGGTTAATGCCAACCACTCAGCTATGAGGAACAAGTACCAGAAAGCTATGTTGTTCCTCACATACATTCAGGGAAACGCACTTAACCAATGGGTTATGTCTGCCAGCTGCTGGCTCATAAATGAAGTCGCCACCGGCACAGATCAATGCAACGACAGGTTGTGGGATAATCTACTCCACACCTTCAGAAGACAATTCGGCGATGTACTCAGCAAGGAGTGCACCCAAGCCCAGCTAGATGCTGGCATCCACATGAAAGATGGGAAGGTGGATGACTACATCGCCCTCTTTGAACAGCTGGTTTGCCATGCTGGCTACAACATCAATGCAGAACAAACCCTCAAATACTTCACCAAGGGCCCTCTACGAAACCATGTACCAACATGACAACCCTCAAAACCATGAAGAATGGAGGGCATCGGCACTGAAGAGACAGCAAAAATGGATCCATATGCAGACGGTCCGAGGCAACCTGGATGCCTTCAAACCAGGATGAGCACAGGGAGGAGCCCTAGCTAAGTTACTAGCTCCTCTCCAGAACAACAACAGAATGGACACTTCTGCAGATCGAGTACGCAGAAGACTGGCAGGAGCTGAAGATGTCCTCACCAACTATGGGCGCAACGACAGACCTCCGTGTCCACCATACCCACCGTGTGGAGGATTCCTCCAGAAGAGGTGTGAGTTCAAACAAGACACCAGCCAGATACAGTGTTACAACTGTCAGAAGATGGGACATTTCAGCCGCGATTGTAGGCAGCCATGGTGCCCGCGCGGAGTCCAGATACAAGCCACAGAAACTGCACCAACTAAAGAAGAAAAAGCCGCAAAATGGCTATGAGGAGTAGCCAGTGAAGGAGACAATGTAAAGGATTTGGTCCTGCAACAGTTGATGGGACAGGATTTTGCAAATGCCTGAACCCAATGGCCTGGGTGAGGGCAATTCGTTGTAACTCTGTGTACATTATGCACTACAGATCTATGCAAGTACCAGTTTCGATTCGCACAAGTTACGACATGGCTGACATAAAAGCACTGGTGGACTCAGGAGCCACTGACAACTTCATCCACCCAAATTTCATCAAAAGAATGGGGTTGGGACAGCAGGCATTAGATAAGCCCAAAAACATCTATAACATCAACAATACCACTAATAAAGTGGGACAGATAATACATTATCTGATGCTTCTGGTGGAAACTGGAGGAGCAAAATGAGAAATGTGCTTCCTCATCACAGACATCAGCAAAGTAGACATACTACTAGGATATCCATGGCTGGCCACCTATGAACCACAGTTCAGCTGGCGCCATGCCACAATAGATGAGAAACAGCTCCCTATCGTGTTACAATCTGTTAACCCTGGTGACAGATGAGCAGTACTAGCACAACTTCTCACAGAAGAAGCTGAAGATGTGCACATATCCAGGATGTTCACTATGGAGACAAAAGAACAAATCCTAGGCAATCTTGAAGAACAGGTATACAGGAGAAAATCGGCAGTAGAACTTGCGGTCAAGGCCCAACAATACACAAAGAAGGTAGAGGTACCAGAGGAATACCAATGCTTTGCAAAGGTATTCAGTGAAGAAGAGTCAAAGTGCTTCCCACCACAGAGGAGCTGCGACCATGCCATCGATTTCAAACCAGGCGCACCAGATGTCATAGACTGTAAAGTCTACCCGATGACAAGAGTAGAAGACGCAGCCCTGGACAACTTTATTGACAAGCAAGTAGAGAAGGGATATATCCATCCCTCCAAATCCCTGTACACATCATCATTCTTCTTTATCAAAAAGAAGGATGGAAAACTATGCCCTGTACAGGATTACAGGAAAATGAATGATTGGACGATATGAAACCAATACCTGCTTCCCCTCATTGATGATCTTATCAGAGATCTTGGGGGGGCCCAGATATTTAGCAAACTAGACATCTGACAGGGCTACAACAATATTAGGATCAAGGAGGGTGATGAACACAAGGCAGCGTTTAAAACACATCGAGGCCTCTTCAAGCCCACAGTAATGTATTTCGGGCTTTGTAACTCACCAGCCACCTTCCAAAGTTTCATGAACAAGATCTATTGACTGGCAATCACAAAGCATGCTGTTCTAGGAACAGCTATTTGCGTATACATGGACGACATCGCTATCGCAACATTATGCCAAGACAATGCACTGGCAAAACATCAGCAGGCAGTAGCAGACATCTTAGCCATCGCACAGAAGCATGATCTATATTTCAAGCTGGAGAAATGCATGTTCAATGCTCCTAGCATTGATTACCTGGGGGTAATCCTTGAAGAGGGGGTAACACATATGGACCCTATCAAAATTTCGGGTGTCAAGGATTGGGCATCACCCACCACAGTTAAGGATGTATGATCATTTCTAGGTTTCTGCAATTTTTACCAGCAGTTTATCAGAGGCTTCACTTTGATCGTGAAGCCACTCAATGAACTCATGTGCAAAGACGAACCATGGCAGTGGGGAACATGCCAACAGGACGCATTTGATGCACTCAAGAAACGCGTCACCACTGAACCCATCCTAGTGCACCCAGATCAAAACCAGCAATTTGACCTAGAGGTAGACACATCAGGATTCACAGTAGGAGCAGTTCTACTCCAGAAGAAGGAAGACAGGAAGCGTCACCCAGTAGGCTAATACTCACACAAACTATTCCACAATCTCAACTCAACGACAAGTCAGATTACTCATACCCACGCAAACTACTCCATGACCTTGATGATAAGTCAGATGACCCATACCTACGCAAACTATTCCACGATCTTGATGACGACAAGTCAGATTACTCACACTTACACAAACTATTCTGCAATCTCAACTCGATGACAAGTCAGATTACTCATACTTACACAAACTATTCCACAATCTTGACAACAAGGCAGATTACTCATACCTACACAAACTATCCACAATCTTGACAGCAAGCTGGATTACTTGTACTCATGCAAACTATTCCATGATCTCAACTCGACAACAAGTCAGATTACTCATACTTACACAAACTATTCCACAATCTTGACAACAAGGCAGATTACTCATACCTATGCAAACTATTCCACGATCTTAATGGCAAGCTGGATTACTCATGCTCACACAAACTATTCTGCAATCTTCCAGTTTACTCTATTCCTTTAAACTATTTCATGATTTCTTCACTTGCAAAGATTACCAGTATGACTGATGTTCTTATGTTTTTCTAGCTACCACCGTTGATGTTGAACATGTCTTTAGCCAAGGGCAGTTACTCCTTTCTCATATTTGAAGTTGACTTTCCGTTCAGTCTACATGCGCACTTCTTTGTCTTGGAGCCTGGTGTCAGCTTGGGTTGGTGAAGAGTAGTGAGATCAAGGAAGCACTGCATGTTGAGGCTGTTGGTGGGGAGAACGAGTTACCCACCGAGGGGGATGGTATCTGAGACTGTAAGACTACTTTAGTACTTTGAAATAGATGTTGTTCTTAGTTTCACAACATCTGGTAAACCCATACGCAGGTTTACCATACCCCATGGGTTGTACAGGTACCTGTACCCGTACCCGTCAAAAACCCGTACCTGTGACAAGGGTATGGGTTTTTGGGGGTATGGGTACAGGTTGGGCTCAGAAAACCCAGGGGTTACCTGTACAGATCACTAACAGCAGACACCGACCCATGGTCTGGTACACCATGTGGTTTGTCTGCTTGCTAAGCCCAATGTCACACAGAGTTACCATTGAATTGAAATTTTTTATTGGTGATCACACATCCTTATTTTTATTTGTAATGAAAATGAGTCCCAAATTGCAAGGTTAACCTTGGGACACTTGGCCGGGTTGGGGGTGTAGTGGTGAGCGGAGTCCCATACTTTTCAAAATGGGAGTGTGACAAACTGTGACTGTCTGGCTGAAGGGCGTCCGACTGAGGGGTCTTGTCAGGATCCAGCACAGTAAGTTAGTACTGTATTGACAGCCATGGATACGCATGATACATAAATCAATTCTTTTCAGAGCAGAACATAATGATGTAATCCGCATTGTTTGCCGCGGAGCACGAGTGAAGCGGTCTGCCACCATCCACCTCGCTTTCCACCTTATCAAAAGCATACACGTATGTATCTGGGCAATTTTTTTCTGATATACCAGTTTATCGTCAATAATGTATGTGAGGGAGCTAGAAGAAACTCACTGAAATAAGAGGCATACTGGACACCAGAGGCCACACAGGTTTCGGCGCTGTTGTATTTTCCTGTACAACAATTTGGGTCATTGTTCGGGTCGGGCGCGAGGCCTGCAGCGCAGGCACTATTGCACCCGGTAGGGAATCCAGTCGGCTGGTAAGATTCTTGGAGTTGTATAGGACCTTACAGGAGTCAGCAGTAAGGTTGAGCGACGAGTCATGAAAGATTTAATCAGAGAACTGACAGTTCGCACCAAGGTCAACACTACAGTCGACGACGCCGCAGTTTGCGCTATTGTTGATGCGCATAGGCACGTTGAAGCCGTTAACAAGCGAAACTGCCAAAAGGATATATCAAAAAAGGCTGAAGCAATGAACACTGTTGCACACAGACTCCCGTAATCATCTAATAAATTTGTATCCGTGGTCAGTATAAATTCAGCAATGGTAACTGGGGATTGTCCCTGAAAGAAGTGAGTATGCCATAACGAGGTAGTCAGTCACTTTAAATTGGCTCACTTGTCCAGTGCAAAGCAGTCCACCGGGGCAACCTCCATCGAGACAAGAATCTGCGCCAGGATTGGTTGTAAAATTGCAATCACAACGACCCTTTGGACACGATCCTGTTAGTAGGCAACCGACAACAAATGAGGCTGGGGTAGATACCCATATCTGGCCCTCCCAGTCACCAGGCACAGTGAACGAAACATTGGAAGAGGGTGGGGCAAGCCAACTTTCACAGGGTCAGCAGGGGTGAAGCCGACGATTGAAGATATTTGGATTGTAAACACACCCTGTTGGATAATCAGGAGCATTGTCGGAATCGGTTAAAAGCTGGTTCGTTGTGAATTCCGGGGAAATACACTATTCCAAAGGAGATACCTACAGCAGGCCTGAGAAAAGTGTGGGTAAAGATGACGGAGTTCAGGCGTAAAGGTAGGAACGGACCATATGTTATATGAGCAGTTGTTAGCGACGGTGAAGGTACGCGCAATCGTCGTAGTGAGGAATGAACTGGCAGAAAGTAAGAGAGGGATGTAAACCTTCATGGTCGGAGGTGGCAAAGAGTGCCGAAACATAGGCCGGTATTTAAAGCGTTCATCGTCACTACATTTGGCTGATCAGCACACTCAGCACATATCGCTGAAAGTGGGTTGTTCCATATGCCAAGAAGCCGAGGCGTCCACCACTGTGACTGGTAACGCGGTAACGATTAACTTAGAACCTTAGAGAAAAAGAGTACTGCCTTTATCCCCTCAAAATATAACACAGTAACATTGAATAGGAGATTCAGCGTAACATCGGGACGGGCCTGGTAGCTGTGGTGGACTAACTTGGCATCGCAACAAGTACCAAGAAAACTTGAAACCCGCGGTGAGCCCACAGCATCCAAGCGCCCGAGTGAACCTGAACCTGTGACTAAGATACATGAAGAGGGCATTGGAGGCAAACCGGGCCACTGCATGTTTGGTCGTGAGACACTGGTTACGTAACAACGACATGCCATGCCAATGACCTTGCCAAGCAAGTGATAGTTCCCGCCACCTCGACCGCGCCGTGGGCCGCGGAGGCCGTTGAGTCATGAGGACGTGTCACTGACGAGTCGCTATGGTAATCTTCTTTTCTCGCCGCGCGGCTCCTCCCATATTTCAGTTGCCTGCTACTGCATCCGACGTATCTCGCCGTGTCTGCAGCCCTGTACGTCATCCGCGGCACCCACGACGCCTTTTTCTTGCGGGGAGAGAAGCGCAACTATCCGATCTCTCCAGAGCTGGCGCAGGTCGGACGCTGCCACCGGAAGCTCATGGCCGTGCGTTATCCAGAGCGCGATTTGTTCTCGGACAAGCACATGCTGCACTCGCGCTCGTAGACTTGGCTGTGCAATGGCGCCCCCGCGCGCTGGGGTACTTTTCTGCCGCCAGCGAGTAAGGGAAGGAGCGCACGGGGGCGATACCAGCTCGACAGTATCGGGAGACCGAAAGAGACGCTGTTCGTGCGGGTCGATAGATTCACCGACGTTCGGTTCGCTCGGATGGGTGGACGAGGGTTGGGCTGAGTCAGCGATGACGCTATGAAGCTCCGATTCGTTCAATTATCATCTTTGTAACTTACTAGTAACTTGAACATGCTGAAGGTGCCTCAACGCTTCGATTTCTTAGTTCACTTAGCCATGCTGATTTATCTTATTTGAGATGGCGTCCATGACCATAAAGTGCTCACAAGAACAACTTGTGACGAAGATCAAGGGATCAAGGATTCAAGGCCAAGGCTAAAGCCGATCGCACCGCTGCATGCCAGGCGCAACATGTTCGGCTATATGAGTTCGTGGGAGCATCCATTCATTCATCTTCTGCAACGGCAACGCTGGCACTGTCTCTGGGACGGCCACTCCACTGCCACTCCAGCACCGGATGAAGGCCCACAAAGCTGACAATCGCCAAGTACACCTACAGAGTCGCCACCTGACGGGCCGACATGCTGCGCGGACAACCTGCCAGAGGCTGTTGGCCGCTTCGTGCATCTGATAGTACCCATTCTGGTGGACGTACATGCAGCAAGAATCATCACCATGGTCAAGATCAAGACGCTTACGGGTCTTCTGAAGGTCTTTAGCTACTTTGATGGTGACGAGATCAGCGGATCCTCACAGTAAGTGCAGGCTATTCAAGTTCAACGCCGGAGGCATATCTCGCCTTTTCCCAGTCCGTACCTGTGACCTATTTTTCTTCGTCCAACCTGCCATCTAAGTACCATCCGAACCTACGTTCTTGCACCTGAGCCCCCACTGCCCATTCCGGTTTCACCTGCGGTTGCCACCAGCATCATGGGTTATAAAAACATATCTTCCCTCTTTCTAGACCCGAAGGCGCGGTGACTCTGTGAGTGCGCGTCATTCGTTTCCGATATCATACGAGCACCACGCCGACAATGTACTCACGATGCTGCGCCCGCCTAGTTGAGCGGCGGATCTCCGTGCAAGTGCTGGCAAGAAAGAGGTCGGAAACCTGTTGAAGGAACTTGTGACGCTCTTCCATCTGTGTAATATGCCATGTCCAGCTTTGACCTACTGCAGAGCGACGTGATAGATGGATTGTTGCAGTTCGCTATGGACAAGTCTCGGAACAGTACATTTCATTTTTCTGAAACCCTCGCTTACTAATAAGTCTTTCTGCCTCAGGATATAGACGCATATTGGAAAACGAAATCGTCGAGACTCTAGATCGACGTCCTGATAAGAAGTACAATTATACCCCTCGGGTATTGAACCATAGACGTTTTTGTCACGCAACCTTATAGCTACCTACTTAGTTAATCGGAACGGCGTTGATCGTCCTTGCGATCGAAACTGACTGCCGTAATCCGCCGGCAACGTGGAGGGAACAAAGTGGAACCTTCCTCAAAGTAAGTACTGAAATCAAACCGAGCACCGACCGGATCGCGTGGCACGTCCAGTAACAATTCGAGTCGCCATAGCGTCCGAACGGTACTAGCTTCTGTTCATCTCTGCCCGCCTAGCTGCCAGTCAGGATAACATGGACGAACGGAATGCCTACTGCCGAATCATCGTCAATGGGTTGCACTTTCTACCGAGGACGACTAGCATTGTCAGCCATGGGTACGCACGATACATAAATTATTTCTTTTTGGGGCAGAACGTAACGGCGTAATCCGCCTGGTTTGTCCGAGGAGCACGTGTAAAGTACGTTGCTGTCTACGACATCAAAATATACACGTTTGCATCTGGGACAATTATTCTCTGATAAAGCAGTTTATTATCAATAAGGTATGTGAGGGAGCTAGAAGAAACTCACTGAAATAAGAGTAATACTGAACGCCCGAGGACACACAGGTTTCTGGTGTTGTCGTATATCCCTGTACAACAATTTGGGTCATTGTTTGGGTCGGACGCGAGGCCTGCAGCGCAGGCACTATTGCACCCGGTAGGGAATCCAGGCGGGTCGTAAGGTTCTTGGAGAGGTTGGGACCTTACAAAATTCAGCAGTAAGGTTGAGGCGACAAGTCATAAAAGACTTCATCGGAGAACTGACAGTTCGCGCCAAGGTCAACACTACACTCGGGGACACCGCAGTTTGCGCTATTGTCGATGCGCATAGGCATGTTGAAGCCGTTAACGAGGGAAACTGCCAAAAGGATATATCAAAAAGACTGGAGCAATGTACACCATCGAACACAGACTCTCGTAATCATCGGGTTGATCGGTATCCTTACTCAGTATAAATTCAGCGGTGGTAACTGGAGATTGTCCCTGAAAGATGTGAGCTTCCATGACGAGGTAGTGAGTCGCTGTAAATGGCTCACTGATTCGGTACAGAGCAGTCCACCGGGGCAACCTCCATCGAGACAAGAATTTGGCCAGGATTGGTTGTAAAATTACAATCACGACGACCCTTTGCATACGATCCTGTTATAGCCAACCGACGACAAATGAGTTGGCATAGATACCCATATCTGGCCATCCAGTCATCAGTACAGTGAACGAAACTTTGGAAGAGGGCGGGGCAAGCCAACTTTACGTGTCAGTAGCTGTGAAGACGAATTGAAAAGTCTTGGATCGTAAACGTACCCTGGTGGATGATAGGAACCTTGTCGGAATTGGTTAAAAGCTGGTTCGTTGTGAATTCCGGGGAAAGACACTATTCCAAAGGAGATACCTACAGCAGGCCTGAAAAAACTGTGGGCAAAAATGACGGAGTTTAGGCGTAAAGGTAGGAACGGACCATATGTTATATGGGCAGTTGTTAGCGACGGATATGGTACGCGCAATTGTCGTAGTGAGGAGCGAACTGGCAGAAAGCAAGAGAGGGATGTAAATCCTCATAGTCGGAGGTGGCAAAGAGTGCCGAAGCGTAGCACAGCATTTAAAGCGTTCGTCGTCGCTACATTTGCCAGTGGCCGATCAGAACACGGTGGACGAGTCGCCATCTTCTGTTCTGACACGCCGCGGCGGCCGCGCGGCTCCATCACGACCGGCCTCGCATATTCCAGTTGCCTGCTGCTACTCCGGACGTATCTCGCCTCGCCGTATCCGCACCCTGGTACGCCATGATCCGCGGCACCCACCGCGGCGTTTCTCTTGCAGGGACGACAGAAACGCAACTATCCGGTCCCTCCGAGTGCGGAGCTGGCGCAGGTTGGACTCTGCCCCGGAAGCGGCGCTTGGCCGTGCGTTATTCAGAGTGCGATTTATTCTCGGTCAAGCACATGCGAAGATCGCATGAGCGCTCGTTGACGTCGCTGCGCGCGGGGTACCGGTTCTTTTCCGCTTCTCCGGTGAAGAGAAGGGCGCGTCTCGGCGTCGGCGGCGGCTACGGTGCCGAGGGCATCGAGAGATTGGATGGAACGTCGATTCGCTGGACTCACGTTTGATCGGCTCAGATGGGTGTCCGAGGGCAAGAAGGCGAGGCTATGGGATCGGGACAGTATTCCCATGTTGAATGTGAGGAGAGGCCCAGCTCAATTGATATGTTTTGGTGTACGCCGTGACTATATCATCGTCATCGGCCCTCGTCGTCAAACGAAACGAGATTGTTGAACTTTTGGACTATTTTGGCTTCGCATCTTTGATATTGAAGAATGCCTCGATGAACACTCTGATTTAATTTTTTTCGATTTCTTTATATTAAGTGCGCCTTGGGGTGCTTGACCCTATGTGGCACTTATACAAAACATGCTCTACTATCGTCTGTGCCGTTCCAGAATATATAGTACCCTTTGGACCGACGAAGAAGAACGTGAGCAAGATATTGAAGTTCATTGAGGAGAGCCATGCATTCACGAGGCCCGAGATAGGGCGGGAGGACTATTTCCCACCGGAACCAGACTAATACCACACCCCCCCACACACGGCCCTCTCACACACATATATATAGTACCCTTATGCATAATTAGTGAATACTCTGATTATGTGCTATGAAGTGGGCACAGGAGCCCGCGAGCGAGAGATAACGTCGATCGCCTTTATCCTAAACAGGTGGCAGTCTGTCGACCGATCAACGTCATGTTCCATGTTCGCATCCTCCAGCACCTGCATTGCCACATCGATATGCGAACCGGACTGTCTTTCCACCATCTTCTCCAACAATACCAGAAGTTCGTCAGTAATGTAAGTTGGGAAAACGTCATCCGACAAGAGGCCATGATCGGGTGTGGCTATGTCGCAGATAAGGTTAAGAATGACACGTTGTGTCCCGATAGAATGTTTGTGTTGTCTCCAGTTGGATGTGATGGTTCTGAACGTTCCAACGATAAGGGAAGAGTGGGCATCACGTGACAATGTTATGGTCAATAGTTGTCCGACTGCAAGGAAAAAGAGTTCAACCCAAAATCCGAACCCGCCGCTATCACAGAGGTCGTGCAGACGCCATAGTTGTCTTTCCATGAGATGTCGACGACGAACGCCTGACCACTTGTAGCCGGGCTTGTCCAACTCGCCCCACAGAGTACCCAAACTCTCAAGTGTCTCTTGGTAGGTGCCATTGGCCCGCCCGTCAAGGATGTCACGTAATTTGGAGGAATAGGAACATAAAAGTCGAAGGCGCTGATGCAGGAATATGAGCTGGGGAGAGAATTGTGGCTTGTCGGTTGGATTGAAGAATTGGATCGGTTGAAGGGGTTCTGATTGCTGGAACTCATCGAAATGTATACCACGTACGTCCGAAATCAAATCACTGGCGAAATCGCGGATCGATTCATTGATACCAGAGATCGCCCTATCAATGTTCTCTACCCGGTCCGCTGCGAGAGCGATGTGTTCGAGTCGGGAAATGTCGGCCTCGTGATCGCGTGTCAGGGCCTCCCTTACTTGCTCTTCTGTCGTTCCCACTCCCGACGGTCTGAATGTTCCACGGAGTCCATACACACAAAATTGCCTCGCGGTCTCGAAATAATCGTCGATCCTTCGGGCATTCCTGAGTGCATTTTCATCGTCATCGCCATTGTTTGTTTGTTCGCCGTCATCTTCCATTCCGAATAGTGAAAGGCTCTCGATGGCAAGACGCGCATCCAACTTTATCCCATCATGCTTTGCCATTCCTCGATTGATGACCACCAAGGACAAGCAATCAAAGCGTGCCATGAATAACCCGTCCGAGCCTGGCGCCGAGATGTGATGGGCCTCCATTACGAGGAAGTCGCCTAGCGAATGAAGTAACCTTCCAAGATCTCCAAACAGCTCCGGTTCGATATTAGCACAGAGCACAAGTGACGCAGCCGTTTCAGCGCATCCACGTGCACGCTTGAGCCACAATTCCTTGTTTATGAATATGCTGTGGTTACCGCATGTACCAACCAGGTGTCGTACACGCTTGCAGAGATCGTAGATGGCAAGATCTTGGTGCTCATATAGATCGTCGGATGCCTGACCATCACTGGGGATGTGAAGTATTGACCGGGTCAACGTCACCTCATGGGAAGCGGTGTTCGCAATTCGTATCCCAAAATTACGTCTAAGGCGGTGAAGGAGGCTGAGAGGATTGCAGGTGCACTGGAAATGCGGGTTATGATGGGGTAAAACAAAGACGCGAGGATCTTGCGATCTGACTGTTGGGTCATCCAACCTAAAGACCATGTCGTCGTATTGTGTGTCGTCGTACTGCTTTACTTCAGAAACCTTTCTCCATACGTCAATTCCCCATTTTGATGTGAAAGAGCCAGGTATAGCCATTGCGAATGATTCCATTTCGTCGTCCTCAGTCCTGTTATTGATCAGCCATCGGATGGCGCGAACGTCGCGAGCTTTGCGTCCATCGCATTCTTCCATCGCTAGCTGCATCTGTCCTTCAGATAAGTTCGAGCTGACAGCCTTGAGTGATCCACCAGATGCGCGATCCAAGTAACATCGCGGATGCACCTTCTGCTTCAAATACCAGATCAGGCCGGTGAATGGGTTTCGGAATGGAGACTGGGGGTTCAGGATCGGAGCAAACGTGCACAAGACATACAGCAACCCGCAAATGGCAATCGTGACGATAGTGGTGACGCCGACAGTCGTGTATACATCAAGAAGGGAGTCACCGAGTCCCAAGAAAAATAGGATCAGGGAAACATGGACGAGGGCTGGCACGGATCTAGCCACCCTGGGCATATACCGTCCCTCCACGCCTTCATATAGATACTGGCGCAGTCGGGCACTCTTCAAAGGGTTGTTGTACTGCTGAAACACGCGCATATAGTCCCGTACCCATTGTTGCACAAGCGTTGCGAGAAGCGCGGCAGAAAGGCTGAAGATTAGGCTCATGTACCAGAAAACGTTGACTCGGACCTCGGACGAATTTGGACTAAAAGCAGGGTATGGTGGAGGTGGAGCGGATGGGATGGAAACTTGCGGTGCGATAGAGGACACCTGCTTGGAGATCTGAGCGAGTAGTGCAACATTCTGTTGTTGGTAGTAGACCATCTGCTGTGCCGGATCGACTTGAAGGTTGTTAGTGCTCCCGGAAAGAAAGGAAGTGAGGGCAGCGGAGAATAAACCAGCCTGGTCGATAGTGCGTGAGCTCGTGGTAGACAGTGACGATGGAGATAAAAACACGCACAAATATGAGGACGCTGTCCATATCGTTTTTGAGAGAATGGATCCGGGCTTCGTCGTGGCTCTTTGCTTCACCTAGGTGAAGGGACCACATGGCATTGGCGTTGTCATCGAAATCGCCGATCATGCGAGGCATGTCGGAGGGAATTGGTTGGGTGGTGTCGTCAGTAGTTCTAGCATCCCCAGATTGAATGTTTTCGCCTGCACATTTCTAACGCGTTAGGTCCAAAAGTCACCAGGCTACTATGAAACCGTGCTGTGCTCACCGGAGTTGGAGGAGCCATCATTCTGAGCAGGCGCCTGCGACTGAGTTGACGAGCCAGCCTGAGCCGCTTCATAGTCTCCTTCTTCCACGGGTGAACTTCCAGTGGGTCCAGAAGTTTCGCCTTCGCGGTCAGTCGTGAGGGTACTCATTTCATGTGCCGTCTTCAGTCTGACCTCTTCGTAAAGAACGGTGAGTGAAGAGTACTACAGGATAGGTTGTAATGCACTGGCACACCTTCGTCCTCCGGCTGAGCCTCAAGATCAGCACCTTGAGACTCATTTCTTCTCCGAGTTTTCCTAGTCATCGAATGTCGTGAGAGTAACAGGGCAGAGGGAAGCTTGGAGGGAAGGGACGTTGCACAGATTGTCCTAACTTCAAGTTACTAAGTTGAGGCGACTGGGCGCTAATCGCTAAGCGTCGGATAGTCTGTCATCCAGATATGCCGTACTCAGAATCGGAGGCTGCACACTCTTCCGCCTCCGAGTCAGACCCCTCCCGTCTCACATAGCCTCTAATGCTCTAATGTTTCGATATGGACATCTCGGGCTTTGGCATGTATGCAATTGCATTTGCATCCAGCCCTGACAAACCCCACATATACATTCTATAATTCCCATTGCTGCATGATATGTTGCGAGCTGCAAGCAACCCCCTTCTCCAACACACGACCGTGGTGAAGAGCGCCAGCGGCGCGGTCCACGATATATTTCAAGGCCAGACGAATGGCGGAGGTTGGACCCGTCAGTATGGCTGAAGAAAGAAAGAAGCCTGTGAGGACGACACCAATGTGCTTGCGCCACGTCATGTTCCCTGCCGCGGCGCCAAGTTGCGACCGAGGTCCAAACAGCAGAGCGCCATATCATCTCAACATCTGACCGCTGTCGTCGAGCGGCTTCTTGTTCTCTTTCACTATGATGTAAGGTCCACATCCACGTTGTGCATGCAAACCACCTCCGTCGCCTCCACATCGGCCACGACGCTCGCTTCCGATTATTAAGTTTAATCCCGCATTGTCGCCTCCACACCACACGCCACACTCATTATACCGATCTGTGTCTGCCTGTCATATTACCACCTTCCTTACACTTTGTGACTCGTCCCTCCTGTATTGAATCTCCTGTCTCTCGTGCTGCTAATGTATCAATCCATCCTTTGCTGTTCTCGAAAGCTCCCGTCTGACATAACACGCGTGAACGTCGACTCGTATATCGCACACGGCCGAATCTCTTTGCGTTCTAGAGTCTAAAGCCTTACATCCTTATCGATCTCTTATCTCATCCTCATCTCCTCTCGTCTACGTCTTCCCCTTGGGACGACATCCTATACTCGCACAGAGTCGCACTTCACCCTTCAATGGGGGCCACACAATCCACGTACATCGCAATTGCGCAGGAAGCCCCACCCCACTCTGACTCTGAGTTACTTGAGTATCCACCTGTTCCCAATGAGGCACACAAACCCCTTCACCCTAAGGACTCACAGGTGCTCCAGCTCAACTTCAACAACGCATTTGGGCGATGGATTTCCACCACACAGCTGTCCGTCTCTGCTTTCCTCGAAAATAATGCCGGGTTGTTACTCGTTGCGGCGGCGCAGTTCTGGTTCTGTACTCAGGGGATCTCTGTAAAGTGGTTGGAGAGCCTCGATGAAACTGTGCCGATTTTCGAGGTGTGTATCAGTCCTAGACCGATCCTTTGGTCTGATATGCCATCTACGCAGTTGATTTGGATCCGAATGGTGAGTAATCCTGCATCTCGTCGAAGGTAGCATCCAGCAACTCTGAGTACGACTAGACCACAACGTATATCTGTTCGGTCGCATACATGTTTGCATCTTTGGAATTGCTAATGTTTCGGTGTTGACGTTACTAAAGGTACTGGCGCGGAACCGCGGACCCATTGCTTGGCCCAAAGGGTGTTCGGATGCTATTGGTGTTCCGAGGCGTCGCAGGGTAGGTGGCCAAAGCAGTCTCGTCGACGTTCCTCACCGCATTCGCAGGTCTGCTGCTCTTTGTGGAACGTACCTCGCCTTGCAACACTTATCTTTATCGGACGTAACGGTGTTGAAATTTTTCGTGCCCTTTCTTACCGGGCTTTTTGGAGCGATGCTTCTCAAAGAGCCTTATACCATCAAGGAAATTCTTGCTGGGTGTAAGGATTCTCTAGACCATTTCGGTCGCGACTGCGATTTACCCGATGTTCGTACAGTATGCAGCTTCGTTGGAGTTATTCTGGTCGCTAGGCCACAGTTTCTTGTTGGTATTCCACCACCGGAACAGCGTATGGTAGACACACCTGCGGAGAGGACGAGATCTGTCCTGTCAGAGAGATGTCGCCCTCTCCCCACATATTTATCTCATGTTGGCGTGCAGTGCGGCATTGGTCTGCGTCGTTGCAATGTCCTGTGCTTGTGAGTCCATTCTATGCCACCGTGATATAACTTCATCTCGTTTTACTCAGACACAACCATCCGTGCAATCGGGAAACGTGCACATGCAATCCACAGTGTCACTTTTCACGCTTCTCAAAGTATACTGGTCTCTACAATATGGTATGGCTCTTCCTCTTGTCCTGTGCGATTTAGGAGGCGCGTGCTTCAGCTTCTGCGTTCTAGTATGGTAGCATTCCAAATTCCACCAGTGATACCTTCTCGTGAGGCATGGCTTGCTATTCTCTTGATCGGCGTATCTGGTTTCATCGCACAGGTACGTTCGTCCGACAGTCTTTTTCTACTCAACTGACGTGGCATTCTGAAATCGTGAAGACGCTTCTGACCAATGGCCTTCAACGTGAAACAGCCGGTCGCGGCACCCTCGCTATGTATACCTCGGTATGTCCAGGGAAAATCTCGTTCCTGAAACGTACAGGAGTTCCAATCGCCCACTTTATGATAGGTTGTCTTCGCCATTATGTTCGACTCCATCATCTTCCATACCACGCCTCCTGCCCTTTCGATCGCCGGAGCGGCCATCATCATGAGCTCGGGGATCTATATCACTGTGCGACACACTCCCCGCCAGCTTTGGCTCGTACTCATTTCCATGTAGTTGACAAAGGCTGTTGTCACCGAGCCTGTCAAAGAACTATTACCCACGGCCTCAATCACGGGCTCGAGGGTTTGAAATTGTTTCAGTGTTACTCTACTAATTCATTGTCAATGTTTGCGATGTGTGATAGATCCGATGTTGTATTGTTGTATTGTCCCAAATGACTAGAGGCTATTAGGTGAGGATTGGCGCATGGGATCGTGCCGATCGCGCCGTGCAGGACTGGTCGCCGCGGTGAGCGGTCGCGAATGCGTCGAATTATAACAGCCAAATGGCCCAGATCCAAGACCCCGCGCGAGTGCAGCACACTTCGAATTGCGAACACTGTGCTACATGAACCTTAGCCGGCATCGGAAGGCTTAGGGCACAGTAGCAGCTGAACTGGTGACGCACGTATCCCCGCAGCGCAAGGGCGACCGCCTGATTCATTGGCACCGAAGAGTACGGGACGCTGAGTAACGCAGACAGTGGACCAGACTGAGCCCGAAGGGATTCTGGGGCGCTTCGCAGGGTGCCTGCCTCGATCGCGAATGCATTGCGAATTGAACGTTGAACCATTAAGACCGCGGACCGTTGACAGTGAGCAAGACAACCGATAGGCTGCACTCGATGAGCCTTCCTGAGATCTACGCAGGGGAAGTCTTATTTGTTTTTGAGTCTAAGATATGAAGTAGGAAACTATACTAGACGCAGAAGGTCGCAGTGGCACTGGGCTAGGGGAGGCGAGCAAATGCCGAAAAGCGCGGAAATGAGGCGCGGGAAAGTCCTGAGTTGCATCACTAAAAGTTTTTTTTTCATATAAATAAAGTGTTACATCACAGCAGGGATGTTCAGCTGACTTGGCTTAGTGTACCTGAGGATGCTAAAGGGGCAGAGGAGGGGTGTGGTCTGAGAGTACTAAGCGCAAAGTGCACTTAGAGAGTTTCTGGGGTAGAGTTGTACTAAGCACGCCTCAAGGGACTTATAGTGAAGATACAATGAGAGGGGAGAGGGGTGCAAGTGATAGTTGAAGGGTTCCTTGGTGAGAGGGCAATAAGTGAGCCAGAAGCAAACTTATCAGACTGAATAGATGAACAGGGGTTTGATAAAAAACAACTGTGCTGTATGATACAAGTGAAGTCAAGTCTAAGGCTACAGGCTACTTAGTACTCAACTTATATATCTGTAGAGAACAATGGTGTCACAAGAACAATAGGCATCACAAGAACAATAAGGTAACGCGAACAATAGGTAACAAGAACAATGGGCTACTAGGACTGAGTCAATGGTGTCCTAAGAGCTGAGTAAAGAACAATAGCGTCCGTCATGTGATATAAGGTCACATGAGCAATGTGCAGCAGAACAATATGAAAATGGGGGCAGAGTCTAGAAGGGCCTCCCATATGAGTCACAAGCCATACACTCGACGTGTCATCGGTCACGAGATGTAAAAGCAAACAAGAAACAAATAAGAGTGAAAATAAAATAGGTAAAGCATACATGTCATAACATCAAGGGGGGTCAGAAAATCTATAGGTCAAGGGTCAGTAAATGTTTTTATGGCCTTGGGCTCTTACTTGGGCTTCACCCCCCAAAAAATAAAAAATAAAAAAAGGAAATTCTCAGAGAGACATAAAATATATATATATATATGTAATGTTATGAATGCACCAAGACACTTACTGTCTGGGCATGACCACCACAGTAAGTGGTAATCAGTTATGAACTAATACACTGTCATATTGTTGTGTGTTATGACTGGCACGGCGTGGCCTGACTTAGGCCCTACACGCGATGGCAAATGTAACGTGACTTAGCAATACGTGTCAACGCACGAAGGCGTGACTTTGTCCTAAGGACGCTTGAAAGCGCCTTCCTAAGAGAGCTATGCGAGAGGCGGGCTTTGGAAGAGAACCCGACTAGATTCGGTGATGATACAAGAGAGTCAAGCTGTCGACCACATCAGTCGACAGCCACCTTATAACCGGTTCTTGACTGTATGCCTTCATCAGTGATACAGCCACTACTACTAATGATAAGTAATCGTCCACTAATACTATCAGTCATCAACGGTAATCATACAGTAATACGCGAGTAAGCCACTACATGTTATGAGTAAGATCGGGAGCGACTCGTCATCCCGCTTATGCTGATCAGTCCCCCTCAGATCGTAACATCACCCCCTTTACAAGGGGGAGCGCCCACGCTCCACAACCCAATTCGTCACCGTGGTAAGTCCAACATCAGTTTCGTGTTCATCCCGCACCCTTCTGAGGGCATGAGCGTGCCCTAGCCTCCTCGATGAGTGCATAGCCCTGTCGATATGGACGAAGATATCGTCCTCCAGCTTCTTGATGGCTTGCTTGAGCTCGGCTACAACCTCCATGGATGCGCAGTAGCGCCTCACCTCAGCTTGGAGGGAGATGTCCCCCAGCCTGGCAAGGGCCTCGTCTACCTGTCGCTTTCCACGGAAGTCAGCGCGGAAGTAGCCAAGCTCTTCACAAGTGTACTCAGCTGCAGGGCCCATGTCTCAGCATGGTTCGGCGTGGATGTCCGCTCGGTAGATGGGCGAGTACTTCCCCATCGTCCCGAACACCTTGGGGTTGTCTAGCATACGAACTCGTACGTACTTGGCTGGGATTCGGCGTCCTTCGTGCTCAATGACCATCGGGACCCAGTTCATCCCATTGTTGAGGATGAACCCTCCGGGAGTAGGCGATATGGCATGGAGAGGGACCCGCGTCGCATCCGCTTGGCGTGTAGCGAAGGGCGATGGGTCGCGTTCTGCCCTATAGGGGGGTAGACCGCGCGCTTCGTATCCCTGCTCCGCCGTTGGTCCATAGACAACAGCAATTGGAGGTGGTCGAAACGCCTCATCACGGGCTTCTTCAGTAATGGTGCGGACTTGGAGAGGTATAGGGAGGGGAGCACAGTGGCAGTAGTTGGGAGGTTGGTCGCATTGGATGCAGACGACTCAGACGGCGTGGTATGACTCATCACTGTCGTCGTCTTCTTCTTCACTATCTTCATCGACTGCAGTGGTGGCGAGTGAGGTGACGGAGGGGTTGACTGCCATAGTGGTGAGCGAGGCAGCGGAGGGGTTGATGACGGCGAGGGATCGGTCGATACTTCCCTCGTTAGCAACCGTATCCTCATCCTCCTCTCCGCTGCCGTCATCTTCACTATCTGATCCGTTCTCCATGCTGCCATTACCTCCTTCAAGAGGCCGTACTCCTTCCTCATCATCTTCCACTCGGCCGCTTGCGGGAGTGGGGAATCGCCGGCAAGCCTCGGCCAGGTCTCGGGCGGCTTGTTCTTGTTCGGCGACAGCCCTAACATGTTTGAAGGCTGAACAGAATTGGTCGTCGACATTGTTGTTTCCATCGTAGGTGTCGAGAGTGTCGACACGGGGGAGCTCGATCTCTTCAAGGTGGACAATGGAGAGAGGGACATTGGTCATTGTGTGAAGAGATGAGGAAGTTGATGGCATGGACGATCCTGTCAGGGCTGCTTTTATGTGAGTCTCAGCCTTCGGATTTGATTGTGCGAACTTCCTTATCTCTGTTTCCGCGTGGACGTCGTCCCACGGGACCCACTGGTTCTCCGAGTCTGCGTAACCTTTCCATTTGATGAGGTACTGGAGTTTACGCCCTCAACCATGTCTTCGAGAGCCTATCACCTTTTCGACTTCGTATTCTTCCACGCCTTCAACTAGTTCAGGTGGTGGGCGTAAGTAGTTTACGCCGTGCATGCGTGTTTCTTTGTAAGGCGTGAGCAAATCTGTGTGAAACACGTCATGTATCTTCCATTGCGGGGGTAACTTGAGCCAGTAATTCACAGGGGACATCACCTGTACAATCTCAAACGGTCCCTGTCTCCTGGGCGCAAGTTTGGCGGTGGGCTGATGAGTTCGTAGGTTGCGCCCATCTAGCCATACTTGGTCTCCTATGGTGTACCTAGGCGTGTTTTTGTGTTTGATCCACAACTTTTGGGCCTTTATCATGTTCTCCTGTGCGCTCTGTCAGGCGTCTACTAGTTGTTCTAGTCTGTTGGATATGCTGGGTAAGCTAATTGCTCCCGGCGTCCACTTATCTCTCGGATGATACCCCATTAGTACGAAGAACGGGGTTTGCTTTGTGGTGCTGCTTATCGTATTGTTGTGAGCAAATTCTGCTAGCGGTAGCTGGGCCACCCAGTTATCTTGTCTTTCATTTGCCCACAATCGAAGATATTGTTCTAACCACTGATTGGTGCGTTCTGATTGCCCATCCGTCCTTGGATGGTAAGCGGTCGATATGTTTTGTTGTATTTGGAGGATTCGGCACAGTTCTCACATGAACTTTGCCGCGAAGCGGGGGTCTCGGTCGCTGATTATCTTGCTTGGGAGTCCAAACTGCGGAAGTACTTTTCGGGCATAAAGCATCGCCGTTTCTTCTCCTGATATTGACTCTTGGCAGGGTAGAAATATCGACGCCTTGGAACAGTCATGATCTGTGATCGTCAGAATCGAGTCGTATCCATCCGATTGGGGTAACTTAGTTATGAAATCCACTGCGATGACTTCGAATGGTGTGGCTTCCATTCGTGGGTAGATGGGTTCGAGTGGTGCTTTGGTGGGTCGAGTGTTGACCTTGTGTCGTTGGCATTCCGCACATCCTTGAACATAGTCGACAACGTCGGTCTTCATGCTAGGCCACCAGTAGTGTTGGGCTAGCAGTTCTTGTGTCTTTGCTATTCCTGGATGTCCTGCCGTCATCACATCGTGGCACTGCTTTATGACTTCCCTTAGCTCTTCGTGTTTCTTGGCAGTGACCACCACTCGTCCGTTCTTGAACCATACGCCATCTATCTTCTTGAGCTCATGAGGGCTAACCTGTTATGATCTATCGTTTGGGCAAGTAAGCAGGATGACGAGTCGCTCCTGGGACTTACTCATGTACTATTCCGCCTATCTCTCTTTCTTACTCATGACGTCGCGTTGGCTTACTGAGACATCGTCTCGTCTTACTCATGCTTACTATGATGATTACTGATAGTTGTACTAGTGGCTTATTGATAGTAGTAGTAGTGGCGGTATTGCTGATGAAGGCATACCACCAGCGTTACTTATAAGGCGGCTGTTGACTGATGTAGTCGGCAGCTTTACTCTTTTGTACCATCTCTCGAATCTACTTGGCTTCCACTCTCGAAGACTCGGGTGAAGAGCGCTCCCTTAGGAAGGCACTTTCAGGTATCCTTACGTCATCAGAGTCACGCCTGTGTGCATAGACTCATGTTGCTAAGTCAATCCATCCTTCCACCGTGTAGTTTGGTCTAAGTCAGACCCTGGGTCAAGCGTGACCATAACATCAGAGTAAAGCTCTACACTACACCGTGGCAATCATCACAACCAAGGACGGTTGGGAATTCCAACCTTATCGAGTCGATACCAGAGAAAGGGACGTTCCCGCAAGATACGTCATCAACCGTGTCCGTTGGAGGACAATCCCCGACGAAAGAAGAACAGGAAACAACGAACACTTCAATACTGGGTATTACGCGGAAGCAAGCACCGCCCAGAGATATCACCCTATTGTCTTTCATCACGAAAGGTGTTGTTGGGTAGAACTCCGGTGGAATCGAACCCAGGAGTACTTTGAAGCGGCCAGACCAGCTGGCGACGACCTCAACTGCAACATACCACTAGCCGACGCATTACCAATCAACGAACAAGGAAGAACCGAAGGGGAACCAGAAGAAACATACGAAGCCGTATCCCCAGAACTCCAACACCGAACGCCCGCAAGATCAGATATGAGTCACACAAGTGAACGGGCACCGACACCTTCGATAGAGGAAGAACCAGAGCATATCTACGTACGCGAAGAAGAACCCACGGTAGAAAGCATTATTCAGCAAACAGCTACGTTACACATCCCTGATCCAATCCGCATGGCCACTCAAACTATCCTCGAGGAGCCAACCCCTCTAGTGATTGACGAACGAACGGGTCATGTAGTAGACATGAACCCAGCAGATTTACAAGCTGCACGAAGGGCCATGGGACCCGATGAACCAGACCAGCCAGGGGGTTTCGATTTCGACTACAATGAACCACCCCCTCTACCATTCGAGCAAATCAACAGAGGAGATGGGATGCGAGGATACCCATACAGACGACAACCTGAAGGCCCACCACCTCAAGGAGGAGGAGGCCCACCACCACAAGGAGGAGGGGGACCGCCGCCAGCGGGAGGACAACCACAAGGAGGAAACACGACGGACAAATTCATAGGAAACCCTCCAAGCTCCTTCAATGGAGATTGCTCCAAAGTCGAAGGTTTCATCCTTCAATGGGAAGTCTACGCCAGGGTAAATGCAAGTCATTCAGCGATGAGAAACAAGTATCAAAAAGCTATGTTGTTTCTCACATACGTTCAAGGGGACCTGGTTAACGCCTGGGTCATGTCGGCCAGTCAATGGCTAGTTCGAGAAGTAACAAGAGGCGTCAGTCAATTCGACAACAGGCTGTGGAATAATATTCTACAGGCCTTTCGAAGGCAATTTGCCGACGTACTCAGCAAGGAACGAGCCCAAGCTCAGCTCGACGCAGGAATACAGATGAAGGAAGGAAAAATTGACGATTATATTGCGCTATTCGAACAATTGGTTCGATACGCGGGATACGACATTAACGCCGAGCAGACCCTCAAATATTTCATAAAAGGGTTGCCAAGGACGCTGTACGAGGCCATGTACCAACACGACGACCCAAGGACATATGAGGAATGGAGGGCATCGGCTCTCAGAAGACAACAAAAATGGATTCACATGCAGACGGTACGCGGAAACCTTGACATGTTCAAGGGCTCTAACAAAAATCACGCGGGAGCACTGTCAAAATTGCTCGCCCCATTACCACACCCAGACGCGATGGACACGTCTGCAGACCGAGTCAGAGGACGACTCGTGGGAGCCGAAGATGTCCTCAATACTCCGCGACCCCCATTCCAACCAAGAGGAGGATACCTCCAACGACAAAGAGAAAACCGCGGCGCCCGAGACTTTAGCCAAGTACGATGCTACAACTGTGGCAAAATGGGGCACATCAGCCGAGACTGTCGCCAGCCGAAACAAGGCAGATGACCACAGCAAATAAGGAGTGCAGAGGAGAGGACAAAGACTGATGACGACAAAGCCGAAGACTGGCTCAGGGGAGTGGCTAGTGAAGGAGATGACGTAAAAGACCTCATCCTCCAGAAACTAATGGGAACGGATTTTTCCGACGCCTGAACCCGACAGCCTGGGTGAGGGCACTTCGTTGTAACTCTGTGTATATTACGCGCTACCGATCTATGAAAGTTCCAGTTCATCTCAACACACGTTACAACACGGCCGATATAAAAGCACTAGTGGACTCTGGCGCCACTGACAATTTTGTGAGCGCATGTTTTCTCGAAAAAATGGGGATAAAGATGCGCCGCTTAGAAACCCCAAAACAGATATATAATATTGATGACTCAACAAACAAAGCGGGACACATCACCAACTACGTCATCCTTCGCATCAACGTAGGAGGAAACGAAAAAGAAATGCGGTTCTTAGTCACCAATATAGGGAAAGAAGACATCCTTTTTGGATATCCTTGGCTTGCGGCCTACGAACCACGGTTCGATTGGAGGATGGGTACAATAAACCACGCGCATCTCCCAATCATCATCAAAACCGTCAACACAGCAAACCGACGAGATGTGCTTGTGCACCTACTCACAAAACAGAAGGAAGACATCGTTATCCAATTGGACAGAGACGATATAGAAGGACGAAGAATAGTCGCCCCTACAGAACCAACAATAGCAAAGGAGGACGCAGTTCCAACCTTACTCCCACAATACGAGGCGTTCCGAAAGGTTTTCGATGAAGAAGCATCAACAAGACTACCAGAGCGAAGGCCTTGCGACCATGCCATCACCCTCCTTCCAAATGCCCCCAAGGCGCTAACATGCAGAATTTACCCGATGACTCGACACGAAGAAGATGCGCTTGACGCGTTCATCGATGAACATCTTGCAAAGGGGTATATCCAATCGTCGCAATCACCTTACGCATCTTCCTTCTTCTTCATTAAAAAGAAGGACGGGAAATTACGACCAGTCCAAGACTACCGAGCGATCAATCGATGGACAATACGAAACCAGTACCCCCTCCCTCTCATAATGGACCTTATGAGGGATCTTGGGGGAGCGGCTATGTTCTCAAAATTCGACGTCAGACAAGGGTACAACAACATCCGAATCAAAGAGGGAGATGAACACAAGGCAGCATTTAAAACGCGTCGAGGACTTTTCGAACCAACGGTTATGTACTTTGGACTTTGCAACTCACCGGCAACTTTTCAAGCCTTCATGAACGACATTTACAGACCGGTAATCGAGAAGTTTGCCTTGAAGGGCACGCACATCCGAATTTACATGGACGATATTGCTATTGCCACTAAAGACTGTGGCTCCTTACAAAAAACAGATGATGCCCACTCTGCTGCAGTAACGGCAGTCCTCCAGGTTGCCATGGACCATGACCTCTACTTCAAACTGGCGAAATGTGCTTTTCACGTTCCATCTATTGATTACCTGGGGGTAATCCTTGAAAAGGGGATGACGCGCATGGATCCAGCAAAAGTGAAAAGCGTCCGCGACTGGCCTGTTCCGACGAAAGTCAGGGATGTATGCAGTTTTTTGGGTTTCTGTAACTTTTATCGCCCTTTCATTCTAGGATTCGCCAACATTGCTCGCCCACTAAATACGCTGACAAGGAAAGACGTAGAATGGAACTGGGGCACGGACCAGCAAAATGCGTTCCAAGCACTTAAAGCCCGCATCACGAGTAACCCGATTCTCGCCCATCCAGACCCTGAGGTCCAATATGACCTAGAAGTAGACGCTTCAGGGTTCGCAGTAGGAGCGGTATTAACGCAGAAAGGTTCCGACGGCAAGAAACATCCGGTAGCGTTCTACTCAGCCACGCTCAATGAAGCAGAGCGCAACTACGACATCTACAATCTCGAGCTGCTCACTATTGTAAAAGCATTACGGAACTGGATGTAGCGTTTCCACTAAACGTTGGTTCGACTTGAACCCAAAGGCTTTCCTTGTATCACTTCTAAGTCAAGCGCACGGCTTGCAACCTAGGAATAACTCGAGAAGGGTGAATAACCACGTATGGTCCCCTTGTACGACGTCACTTGAAGATAACTCTTGACACAAGTGAACAATGAGAGAAGAATAGTCACAAAGACCAATGACTCTGCTATAAGAATGCTTGGCTATGCCTGAGAGGAATACAGGTGGATGTCCAAGACAACTAAGCTAACGACTACTGGTGAAACCTGCCAACTACTTATAGTACTCCAAGACAGTATTCTAACTGAGCTCGAACTATAGTAAAACACGACTCACGACCTAATCTGCCAATGAGAATTGTTCATCAAGCCACAGGGGCTTATCATGAAACATACAGTACATGAGGCATACGGCCCCACATGAGTCAGAGATAAAGACAACCATATGACTCACAAATGACATCAGAACACAAGATAACAAGATAACAAATGTCTCGGCGCAATACCAGCGCATCAGAATACTTCCATCAGAATCGACCCATACTGGGAATTGTCCAGACCTTCGGCTATCGGGAATGCCGCCTCCGACTTCATGCCTACCATGGTCTTCCATAACCTTCCATCCTTGAACCACAACCGAAGTCCCATGACTTATGGATTAGGTCAGATACATACTGTGACTGTTACGTTCGACTGGACGTATCGACTCGACTTGAGTGGCGAGCGTGGAGTACCGATTGTGCGAGGGGTTCGTGTGTCGATGTTGGCGTAGCGATTGCCAAACCTCCCCCGATGAGGGTCGTGGATATGGCGACGACAGTATGCGAGAGCGTAGGGTATTACCCTAGGCGGAGTAGTGAATATACGAGCGATGGAATGGATACGAAGTATCTCCGATTGCCGTAGAAAAGAAGGTTGGAACTGACAAGTCGACTGGACTTGGATGCAGCCCACAGGGTGTGACAGTGTGAAGTCGATGAGATTCAAGAACTCAGACCTAAGGTCCTTGTTCGTTAGAAGTACATGTTAAATACGAATTGAGCTACGCCACTACTGAAAGCTGCGGTACTAGGATCGCCACCAATACTACTAGTACTTGTACTAGTATGATGTCATATGGAACCGCGCCGAACGAGACAGAAGGTGTTTAGTAAGTAATCAGGAGTCATGGGTACGCGAGGGCGCGTGGGGCGTAAGCGGTACGAATCAAAATGTGAAAATGGTCCCACTGATAGTCCATGTGATACGGGAGACGGTGGCAAAAGTTCAGGCCAAACGGTCAACGTAGGTGACACGCGTGGCTAATCGTAACATCACCTCCTTCCTAGGTGGAACGTCCACGTTCCTGCAACGCCTCGATCTTGGTGAGCACCTCGTTAAGCAGGGCCACTCGACGCTTCTTCTGTTTCTTGTTCGCCGCGGCAATCCTTTCAACCGCATCAGCTTCCTGGAGGCGTCGTACAGTGGCCCACGAGTCGAGCATGTTGTCTGACACCCGCTTCTCCAGGTCCACCAGATCTTGGGCCAGTTGTCGTCCTTCGAGTTCTGTGTACCGGTACTGACAAACTTCGGCCTTGAGAGACTGGTCACCGTCCCAGTCTAGAGCCATGTCAACTTCTTCGCGGAAGGGATACCCTCCCTTGAGAAGGTACAGGTCAGCATCTGCGTAGCGAGGTACGGTCTCTAGATCTCGACATGGTGTCGCCAGTAGTCGACCTGTATACAACTGTGGATCCCCAGACAGGTAACCCTGTACAGAGGGATCGTCACCAAAAGTGACCTTAGTGTACTTGGCCGGCCATTTGACACCATAGCCGTCAGAGATCTGCATGGGTACATAGTCAGTCCCCCGATTCACGTTAAACCCGTCTGGCGGCGGTGTAACGCGGCCCTGAGCTTCCCAGTTGCGCTTCTTGTCACGCGTCGCCCAAGGGTCTCGAGTGAAGTCAGGAGTGTGATATCCTCCTGATCCTTCTGCGCTCGGGTTAGGTGGTAGCGCAACGGCTTCTTGGCTCGTCGTCGGGTAGGGGTTTGTGAGTGGTACTGGGGAAGAGGAATACGTCCCCCGCTGGTCTGTATATACCTGTCCCACACCGTCGTACTCCGGAGGTGGTGGGATGGGGAGTGGGGGAGTGGAGGCTGTGGAGGTGGTGACGGCGAGGGGCTCGTGAGTGGGGACAAGCTCTGCGGTGTGAGCGGTGTAAGCATCGACGTGTGCTTGGATGCCTTGCTGGAGGAACTCGATGCGGGCAAGGGGATCGGAGTCGAGGGTGAAGGGGGTAAGGGGTTGTCGTTCACGTTGGACCCAGATGGCGTAGTCTGCCATTCGTGACTCGTTGTCTGGGTCGATCTCTTCAGGCGAGGGGGCACGAGTACTCGTACTGTTGGAAGTGGTGGGCATGATCCACAAGGAGGGGACGTAGCTGAAATAGCGTAGAGCCTCCTGGACGTCGGGGTCGTTGAACTCAGATCCAGATATGGCAAATACTGCCCCGGGAGAGTCGGGGGTTGTTGGTCGGGGAGAGGCGGGGTCGACGGCTGTGATGCTGAGTTCATTTGGGGAAGTTGTCATGCTAGGGTCTGGGGAATTAGCGTCGGTATGCAGTCTCCTTATATGCGTGTCGTTTCGAGTCTGCTGATACTTCTCCACTGCCTCATCAGCGCTCATGTCATCCCAGTTGACCCACTGATTTTCTGCGTCGGGGTATCCTCTCCACTTAACGAGGTATTGGAGTTTACGCCCTCGTCCATACCGTCTTGAGTCTAGGATTCGCTCCACTTCGTATTCTTCTTCTCCGTCCACTAGGTCAGGTGGTGGTCTTTCGAAGTTTCGTCTGTGGAATTCTGTTTCACGATAAGGGGTCAGGAGGTCAACATGAAACACGTCGTGAATCTTCCATTGGGGTGGTAGTTTCAGTTGATAGTTGACGGGCGATAGTACCTTAATAATTTGAAACGGTCCATGCCTCTTCGGGGCTAATTTGGCTGATGGTTGATCTATCCTTAGATTGCACCCTTCCAACCATACCATTTCTTGTTCTTTGAATGTCTGCCCCTGACGCCTAGCTTGCGCCCATCGGCCTTGCGCTTGCCTTATTGATTCTTCCGCTTTCTTCCGTGCTTGTTTCCATTGTTCCATGCGTAGGGCCACATTAGGCATAAGAGATACACTCTCCATTATCCGCGCTTTCGGATTATGTCCCATAAGGATTTGAAACGGGGACATCCTGGTGGTTTCGTTCTTCCACGAGTTATGAGCGTACTCAGCAAGTGGCAGGTAGTGACACCAGTTATCTTGCTGTTGGTTGACCCAAAACCGAAGGTACTGTTCGAGCCATTGATTAGTCCTCTCCGATTGTCCATCGGTTCGTGGATGAAATGCCGTAGAAATGTTTTGTTGGATTCCCAATTGTCTACAGAGGGTTTTCATGAATCTGGACGTAAATCTTGGGTCTTGATCACTGATGACCTTATTTGGAAGTCCGAATCGAGGGAATACATGTTGGAAGTATAGTTGGGCTACTCCTTCCGCGTTTATGGTTTCTTGGCAAGGGATAAAGATCGCCATCTTGGTACAATCATGATCTGTTATGGTCAGGATAGAATCGTGTCCTTTGGACTCCGGAAGCTTGACGATAAAGTCCATTGCTACCGTTTGGAATGGTAATGCTTCTGGTACTGGTGTGATAGGTAACAAGGGGGCCTTTCGCGCTTGGGTGTTGACCTTGTGTCTTTGGCACTCGGCGCATCCTTTGATGTATTGATACACCTCCTGAGTTAGCTGCGGCCACCAGTAGCTTTCTCCTACGAGGTGAGTAGTCCGCGATATCCCTGGATGTCCGAACGCTGGTGGGTCATGATGGTCTTTGATCAGCGCCTTACGTTGTTCTTTGTCAGTGGTGACTACCTTGCGTCCTTTTTTGTACCACACTCTGTGTTCCTTTTTTAGATTATGGGCGGTGATCCAAGGTGTCAAGGTTCGTAAGTTCTGATCGAACAGTTCTGGTGTCGTGATTTCGAGGGTGTTGGTGCCGTGAATAAACATACGCTCAGGTAACACTACGACTTGGTCGTTATCGTCTTCTCCTTGTCCATAATTGGGTCGTCTTGACAGGGCGTTGGCTCTTCCATTCATCTGTCCTGCGATGTGTTTGAGCGCAATATTGTACTCCGATAGTTCCAATACTTCTCGTGCTACACGTCGACTGATCCTTTGAGGGGCTTGCCAGTATTGTAGGTTCGCATGATCTGTATACACTGTTGTTTGGTGTGGCGACCCCGCTAGGTATTGACGCCAATGTCTGAGAGCTTTCACGATTGCTAGGAGTTCCAGGTCGTATATGTTGTAATTTTGTTCGGCCTCTGATAGAGTGCTTGAGTAATATGCCACTGGATGCCGTTTTTGATCAGGTCCTCGTTGGGTTAGAACGGCTCCTAGTGCAAACCCAGATGCATCTACTTCAAGTTCAAATTGCTTCCTCAAATCGGGTTGGACCAGTACTGGTTCTGATGTAACTCGACGCTTTAGTGTTTCGAACGCTTGTTGTTGTTGTGTACCCCAATTCCATGTGTGATCTTTCCTAGTCAGGTTGTTAAGAGGTCATGCCAGATGGGCAAATTGGTAAATGAAAGGGCGGTAAAAATTGCAGAACCCTAGAAACGATCGGACCTGTTTCAGATTAGTGGGTGTCGGCCAGTCTTTGATGCCCGAAATTTTGACAGGGTCCATGCGTGTCACCCCCTTCTCAAGGATTAGCCCCAGATAATCGACACGTGGTGCCTCCCATGTGCATTTTTCTGGTTTGAGGTACAAGTTGTTCTTTTGGAACACTCTGAGAACATCTTTGACCACCGTTCGGTGGTCCTGCAGGGTAGTTGTTGTTGCAATGAGTAAGTCGTCCATATAGATAATGATTTCAGTTCCCTGTTTTGTATGTTCCTCTTGGACGGATCGAAAGATATGGTTCATCATGTTCTGGAATGTGGCGGGAGAATTTGTAAGTCCGAAGAACATGACGGTTGGCTCAAAAAGCCCATATTTGGTCTTGAATGCTGCCTTATGTTCGTCTCCCTGTTTGATCCGTATGTTATTATACCCCCATCGCACATCGAATTTTGTAAATATATGTGCGTCTTTCACTTGTGCAATGAGATCGGGGATCAATGGCAGTGGGTACTTGTTTTTGATGGTGTATTCGTTAAGCTTGCGATAATCTTGAACCGGTCACAGTTTTCCATCTTTCTTCTTGATGAAGAAGAAGGGTGACGCATATGGGGATTTGGACGGTCGGATGTAACCTTTCTGGAGTTGAGTTGAGATAAACTCCTTGAGAGCTTCATCTTCAGTCCCCGTTAGAGGATACGGTTTGCAGTTAATCGCTTTGGGCGCTCCGTCTTTTAGTTCAATCGCGTGATCCCATTCCCTGGATGGGGGAAATCGCTGCGATTGTTTTTCATCAAACACCGCTGCAAACTCCTGATATTCTGTCGGTATTTCCTTTGATTGCGGGCCTGCTGCTGCTTGAGCTAAGTCACTCGCAATGGTTGCAGGGCGACTGTTTTCTTCTTCCAACTGTTGTACGACCTGATCTTTTTCGAAGTCTGAGAGGGCGGTAGTATAGGTTCTTGATATCGTGGGTCGAACCATCAAGTTCCTCCAATTTAGTGAGCGCACAACCACTGGTAGAAATCTGGTATCTATGGTGCTGCTCTTCCAATGGAAGCGGGGTTCAAATGTGGACAACCAGGGATATCCCAAGATAAGGTCTTCAAGACCTAGATCCGTAACGAGAAATCGCATTTGCCTCTCCTGACTTCCTGTTCGAACTTCTAGATCAACATAGTCTGTCAGCATTCCTGCTCGATTATTGGTCCCGTCGATATTCCAGATCTTTCGAGGTCTATCCAAATGTTGGGTTCCAAGTCCTAGTCTTTTGATTAGTCGGGGGTCGATGAAATTATCGGTTGCCCCCGAATCCACCAGTATCTTCTTGTCGGCCATTGCACTCTGCATTCGAAATGAAACAGGGATTTTCATACTTCGATAGCGGGTAATGTACACGGAGTTACAGAGTGTGCGAATAGCTCTTGCCCAGGCCGTTGGGTTCAAGCTCACGAAAAATCCTTCCCCATAAAGACCTCCTGGATGAGTCGGTCTTTGTCATCGTCTTCCAATTCTTTAATGGCTGCCACCAGTTCCCGAGCGCTCGGTTTCTTATCTCCCTTTGTCTTGGCACTTTGTACCTGAGCGTCTTCCTCTTGAGGACTAGCTCGCGCTTGGGATGTCTGCGACTTTGACGGGCAGTTGCGACTCATATGACCAGTCTTGCGACAACGGAAGCATTTTCCTTCGGTCATTAATTGAGTACGCTCGTCATCCGTTAGTGCTGCCCTAGCTCAAGTGCGACCCGCGGAAGTGTCCATAGCGTTGTCGTCTTTCTTTTTCAGTGCTTGCTGCCACTGAGGCTTGGTAAACTTCTTTTTCGTGTCATTCTGGAAGCGGCTAGTGAGGTAAAGGTATTTTTGGTGTTGTTTGCGTGCTTCGTCTACCCAGTCTTCGAAACTGACAAGGTGATCACCGAATTCGATGACCTTTCGGTGGAGGGCATTGGGGAGTCCTCCTGCGAACATCTCAATAACCGCAGATTCTTGAAGGTCATGTCCTGCGAGTCGCGCAAGTTTCTTGAATCCTGCAATGTACTCATCGAACTTGCCCTCTTTCATGCAGTAAACTTTGAGCTCATTCTTCGATTTTTGGGCTACCATGGTGTCAATGAATGCGTCTTTGAATCGATCAAGGACAGTAACCCAGAGGTACTCGTCCCAGATAGTGGCTCCCCCTGCGATTTGATCGTGGAGCCAAGTTACTTGTGCTCCAGTCCATTCGACAATGTATTCCCCTTTAACATAAGACAAGAAAAGCATGGTGTGGGTGAAGGGGCGTTGCATTGTGTCAGTGTTCCAATTGAGTCCTCGATAGATATTCCATTCGAGGAGAAATTGTTCAGTCTTGTCTCGATCGCCGTTAAAAGTTTGGGGGTCGTTGCCAACTAACTTTCCATTAGTTCCCCGTCCTCCGGCTCCCATATCTCCCCCTCCTCCAGGCCCTCCATGGGGTGGTCCTGGATCGGGGTTACCGCCTCCTCCTCCTCCAGGTAGAGGACCGATATGAGCAGGTGGAGGTCTTCCTGATGGAGGATCGCCTCCACCTCCTCCTCCGCTTGGTCCTCCCTCCGATGGGAATCCTGGGGATACTCCAAATCGAGCAGTTCGGCCCAATACAGTCGCTGGAGGGACAGTGGTAGTCGTTGCAATTTGTGACATTGTATAAGCCAACGTCGGTAGACCGGAGACAGTACGGGTTCGGGTAGTGGAAACTTGCGTGGGTATGTGTTCAGCCAATCGAGCAAGCCTTGTTTCTTCGTCTTCTTGTTGTGATGTAGTGGGAATTTTGACGTCTTCGTCTGATGCGTCTCCTGCGTCTGATGTGAACTGTAGTCGTTCTTCTGGTGCGTTGTCTTGTTGTCCGTCAATGGGACCCCACTCTGATCGATCAACCTTTTCTGGTTCTGGGATAGAGAGCTGCAGCTGGTGGAGGGAATCGGGTGGTCGGGTGATCTTCCAGTCGCCACTTCGTTGGCTTCGTTGGGCTGTTCCCCACTCGAGTGTATTGAAGTCGAATTCGACTGGAATATCAATTCGTTCAAATTGACTATGGGCAAAGTAGCCGGAGCGTGTAGCGTCAGGGTCGTCCTTCCAGAATGCTCCCTTGAGAAACCTGATAGGGACGTTTCGTTCGCCTCTTCGCTCGATTCGTTCGTTCGTTGGGTACGCCACGATTGAGGAGAGGTCTGAGTTAATGTTACGTTCGACTGGACGTATCGACTCGACTTGAGTGGCGAGCGTGGAGTACCGATTGTGCGAGGGGTTCGTGTGTCGATGTTGGCGTAGCGATTGCCAAACCTCCCCCGATGAGGGTCGTGGATATGGCGACGACAGTATGCGAGAGCGTAGGGTATTACCCTAGGCGGAGTAGTGAATATACGAGTGATGGAATGGATACGAAGTATCTCCGATTGCCGTAGAAAAGAAGGTTGGAACTGACAAGTCGACTGGACTTGGATGCAGCCCGCAGGGTGTGACAGTGTGAAGTCGATGAGATTCAAGAACTCAGACCTAAGGTCCTTGTTCGTTAGAAGTACATGTTAAATACGAATTGAGCTACGCCACTACTGGAAGCTGCGGTACTAGGATCGCCACCAATACTACTAGTACTTGTACTAGTATGATGTCATATGGAACCGCGCCGAACGAGACAGAAGGTGTTTAGTAAGTAATCAGGAGTCATGGGTACGCGAGGGCGCGTGGGGCGTAAGCGGTACGAATCAAAATGTGAAAATGGTCCCACTGATAGTCCATGTGATACGGGAGACGGTGGCAAAAGTTCAGGCCCAACGGTCAACGTAGGTGACACGCGTGGCTAATCGTAACAGTGACCCGGGACTTCACGTGACATAATCACGTGGTCTTCATACATCCTGCAGTAGAGGTGCCAGCACTGGAGGGTTCTGCATGAACTAGCATTCCACTCACAAGCTGGGCGATCCTCAACGCTTCATTTCCTTCAAGGTAGTCTTCTTCATCTGTTCCATGAGCCCATACAAGGGCGCGTACTTGCTCTTCTTCGTCATACTCTGGGTCTTTGCCTACCCATTTGTGTGCTTCTGGGTAATCTTGGCAATTCTTCCAGTGTTCGTGCATACAGCGGCGTGTCTTGACGTTGTCCGAAGGCGAGTCAATGTCAGTACGTGACACTGGAGATACCTATTGGTGGGATCGCCACACAAGGTCAGAGTATTTTCGGATCACATGAACCTTCAATACTGGCGAGACCCACAGAAGATCAGCCAAAGAGTGGCGAGAGAAGTGTTAGAACTAGAAGAATACGACATTGAGATACATCATCTCAAGGGAAGAGCCAACGGACGAGCAGATGCGCTATCACGACAACCAGATTACGAGACGGGGGACAAAGACAACAACCATGTCACCGTCCTACCAAATGACATGTTCATACGAGCAACCACCGAAACCGTGTCACCAACGATCAAACAACATGCGAAACAAATCGATTCGTGGGTTAGCCCTCACGAACTCAAAAAGATCGATGGTGTATGGTTCAAGAATGGAAAAGTCGTCGTCACCAGCCGCAAGTGTGATGACCTGAGGGAAGTTATCAAACAACATCACGACACACTAACGGCCGGTCACCCAGGAATAAACAAAACACTCGAATTACTGGCTCGATACTACTGGTGGCCTCAGATGAAGAAAGATGTCACTGACTACGTACAAGGGTGTGCCGAATGTCAAAGGCACAAGGTCAACACTCGACCAACAAAAGCACCACTCGCGCCCATATACCCGTGACCAAAAGCCACTCCATTTGAAGTCATCGCGGTGGACTTCATAACTAAGTTACCTCCCTCTGATGGGTACGATTCAATACTCACCATCACGGACCACGACTGTTCAAAGGCCTCAATATTCATTCCTTGCCAAGAATCGATGACAGGCGAAGACACGGCAATACTCTATGCCCAGAAGGTACTTCCACGATTTGGCCTACCCAGCAAAATCATAAGCGATCGAGACCCTCGATTCGCGGCAAAATTCATGAGGGAATTATGTCGAATCCTTCAAATCCAACAAAACATATCAACCGCTTATCATCCAAGAACGGATGGACAATCAGAACGCTCCAATCAGTGGCTGGAGCAGTACCTGCGACTCTGGGCAAATGAGAAACAGAACAATTGGGCCACACAATTACCTCTAGCAGAGTTCGCCCATAACAACACAATAAGCAGCACCACGAAACAGACCCCATTCTTCATGCTAATGGGGTACCATCCTAGAGATAAATGGGCGCCAGGGACAATCAATTTACCCAGCGTATCTACCAGGTTAGAACAATTGACGGAAGCCCGTCGGAGCGCGCAGGAAAACATGATAAAGGCCCAGAAGTCATGGGTCAAGCACAAGGACACGCCCAAATATGCCCTAGGGGACCAAGTATGGCTAGATGGGCGCAACCTGCGAACCAATCAACCAGCTCCCAAACTGGCGCCCAGGAGGCAGGGTCCGTTTGAGGTCATACAGGTGATGTCCCCTGTGAATTACCGGCTCAAATTACCCCCGCAGTGGAAGATACATGACATGTTTCACACAGACCTGCTGACACCTTACAAAGAAACACGCATGCACGGCGTAAACTACCTACGCCCACCACCTGAATTGGTTGAAGGTGTGGAAGAATACGAGGTCGAAAAGGTCATAGACTCCAGAAGGTCGGGTTGAGGGCACAAACTTCAATACCTCATCAAATGGAAGGGGTATGCGGACTCGGAAAACCAGTGGGTCCCATGGGACGACGTCCATGCGGAGAAAGAGATAAGGAAGTTTGCATGACTAAATCCGAAGGCTGAGACTCACATAAAAGCAGTCTTGACAGGGTCGTTCACTCCATCACCTCTCCTGCCTCCTCGTACAATGTCCAATGTCCCACTCACCATTATCTCCCTTGACGAGATCCCCTACACCAACACCCTCACCACCTACGACCACAGCAACAATGTCGACGACCCCTTCTGCTCAGCCATGGCAGAAGTCCGAGCAGTCGCCGAGCAAGACAGAGAAGAGCGAGAGCAAGACCTCGCTGAAGCGCGCCGGCGATTCCCTACTCCAGCCAGCGGATGAGTGGAAGAAGATGAGGGAGGACTACTCCCTCTTGAAGGAGGTGATGCAATCATGGAGACAGGATCAGGTAGTGAAGAGGATGGCAGCGGAGAGGAGGATGCGGATACGGCTGTTGATGGGGAGAGCATCGTCCAGCCCTCCACCGCAAATACCTCCACCACAGCCGTCGACTATATCAGCGACGACGATAGCGAAGACGAAGACGACGAGAGCGACGAGTCCTATCACGTCACTTGAGTCGTCTGTACACGGTGCGATAATCCCCCCAACTATTGCCACTGCGCTCCCGCACCTGTACCTTTCCAAGTCCGCGTCCTTACTGGCGAAGCCCACGATGAACCGCGCCGACCACCTCCAATTGCTGTTGTCTACGGACCAATGGCCGAACAAGGTCACGCGGCACGCAACCTCCCATCATATGCCAAGGCACGAGACCCCTCGCCGATCAACGCGCGCGGAGCGCATGGCACAAGGATCCCTCTCCGTGCCATATCGCCTACTCCCGGCGGATTCATCCTCAACAACGGGATGAACTGGGTACCAATGGTCATCGAACACGAGGGACGTTGCATCCCCGCCAAGTACGTGCGGGTCAGGATGCTTGACAACCCGGAGGTGTTTGGAACGATGGGGAGATACTCGCCGATATACCGTGCCGACATCCATGCGGAACCCTGCCGAGATATGGGCCCAGCAGCTGAGTACAACAGAGACGAACTACAATATTTCCGCGCTGACTTCCGTGGAAAGCGACAGGTAGATGAGGCCCTTGCTAGGCTTGGGGATATATCCCTCCAAGCCGAAGTGAGGCGCTACCGCGCATCCATGGAGGTTATCGCGGAACTTGAAGCAGCCATCATGAAGCTCGAGGACGACATCTACGTCCACGGTGATCAAGCACGACACTCAGTGGCTAGGTTGGGGCGCGCACATGCCCTCAGGAGAGTACGCAATGAACATGAGACGGACGTGGGACTAACTACGGTAACTAATTGGGTAGTTGAGCGTGGGCGCTCACCCTTGTAAAGGGGGTGATGTTATGATCTATTGTTTGGGCGAGTAAGCAGGATGACGAGTCGCTCCTGGGACTTATGTAGCGTTATCACCTAACGCTTGTTCGACTTGAACAGTTCTGCGACGTGACGTTTGCGGATAAGGATGAATCGTGACAACACTGGCAACTTAGCTAAGTTGCACTGCCACTAGGTCAATGGTTATAGACACTAGGGTACCCAAAGGGTAAGCTTCAATCGAAAGATTGGAAGAAGACAAGAATGGTGATGATTCAAGAAGACCAAGCTGAAGAGCCTTGGTCTTGATACTACGGCTTATATACAGTTACTCGCTGGCTTTAAAGCGCAGCTTCGAATCCAAACCCTAGTACAACTATACTAGTACTGAGTCATTGTCCGTTCTAATAATACCTGAAACACCGGCAAACCCAAGTACTGGCGACACGTCAGTGTCCATGACTAATGAAGGCTTACTATCGTAGTCATAACCATATAGTAAGCGTCCCGAACTCCGAGACCTCGTAAAAGCGATGATAAGTAGTCCGAGCGATGTCAAACCGTGACATTACCCCTTTTTCAGGCAGAACATCCACGTTCGAAAACCCAAGGGATAATAGTCGCACCTCGGCTAATGCTAACCTCCTGATCCATAATGCGCTGTAGTCCATTCGCCTCTTCCAGACGACGAGTACTCTTCCTGACTTCATTGCCGACGACGTACTGTTCATTTTCAAGAGCGGTAATCCGCTCACCGAGTTCGGTGTACCGGCTTGTGACAGCACGGTATCGAAGGACCTCCGCCCACAACGACCGATCTGGGATCTGCGCCATGGCCAAGTCGACCCCATGGCGATCACCATAATCTTGGCGCAAGTAGCGCAACTGGTCGTGCTCGTAATGGCGGTCGTTATCCACGGCATCGAAATCAGGGGCAGCGTGGACTTCACCTTGTTGAATTTCTCCTCCCTTCTCCATACATCCGTACACAATGGGGTTGTTGCCAGGCATCACGTGGATGTACTTGGCAACGGTAACGTGACCGTTGATGGTCATTCTGAAAGCGATGTATCTGGGGGGGATATTTAGTTCAAACCCGTCAGGGGCATCAGCTTTGTCTTGAGCGCGTTGCCGCTCGGCTGGAGCTCCTCCTCTGCGGTAGTCAGGGAAGCAAGGACTCTCCTTTGGTGCTGCCACACCAGCTCTTCTTCCTCGCCGTACCCTCCGTGGCACAAGTGGTACCCCTTCATCTTGGGATCCCGATACTTGGCGGGGATCTTGATTTTCTTTGTCCGAGTCGGCTTCCCAAGCTCGGAGGGTGGCGTGGATGTGAATACCCCAGGACGTTGCGGGGTCCATGATGATGTTGGTAGGGGGGTTGACATTGATATATCGAGGCGTTGGCGGCGGAGGGACGCGGACGGGGTCGTGATTACATGTGCAGTTGTGAATGAGTTGTCCACAGTCGTAGTGGATGTGGGAGTCGGCGATGTCAGGATGGCCTGGACATGACAAGGCGGTTTGCTTACAGTGGCCACAAACTCGGACCACGTCACTGATGTCGGAGACGCTTGGAACCTTGACAAGTGTTTGTGGAACAATGAGACTCTCGATGCGAGTAGGAGTTCCCTCCGCCACGCTCGATTGGTCTTCCTCCAATCCTCCAGCGTCGTATCCGCATACATCAGGGGTTTTGGGGATGACGTCCCCTGGTTCAATGCATCGAAAGGCTGCGGCGACTTCAGCATAGGTGGGCTGGTTGGTAGAGATGGCGGGAGCATGATAAGAAGATGTGGAAGTATGTGTGGCAGAAGAAGAAGGGGAAGTGGTCATTGTTCGTCGAAGGAAGAACTGATGCGCTTCATCCAAGGAAGAGCCTGCTTTTATGTGTGAGGGAGATGAATTCAAAGACCGCTTGAACTCAGCTAAGGCGTCAGGGGCATGTATGTCAGTGGCGTTGACCCACTGCGACTCTGAGTCTGGGTACCCCTTCCATTTGATAAGGAATTGTTTGCGCCTTGTCCTGCCGAATTTCCGTTGGTCTAGAATTTTTCAATTTCGTATTCTTCTTCTCCATCGATTAATTCAGGGGGAGGCCTTGGGAAATTTGGTCCGTGAAAGGAAGTCTTGCGATAGGGGGTGAGAAGATCGATGTGAAAGACGTCATGGATGCTCCATTTGGTAGGCAATTCCAATCGATAATTGACTGGGGACATCACCTGGATAATCTGGAAGGGTCCATGTCTCTTGGGCGCAAGCTTGGCGCTCAGCTGATGAGTCCTCAGGTGACACCCTTCTAGCCATACGTGGTCGCCTATCTGGAATTTGGGCGTATCTTTATGTGATACCCATGACTTCTGGGCCTTGATAATCTGTTTCTGAGCGTGTTCCCATGCTTGTTTGAATTGATCGAGGTGCAACGCCACTTGTGGCAAGGGACTGGGCGTGGAATTCCAATCAGCACGAGGATTATGCCCCATCAATAAGAAGAATGGAGACTGCCCTGTGGCCTCATTGGGCCAATTGTTATGCGTGAATTCTGCTATTGGAAGATAAAGATTCCAATTGTCTTGTCGTTCATTTACCCAAAAGCGGAGATATTGTTCGAGCCATTGATTTGTCCATTCTGATTGTCCATCTGTACGAGGGTGATATGCGGTGGAGATATTTTGACTAATCCCCAGTTGTTTGCATAATTCCCTCGTGAATTTGGACGCAAACCTAGGATCTCTATCGCTGATAATTTTGTTTGGTAGGCCGTATCGCATGAACACATGTTTGATGTATAAAGCTGCTGTTTCTTCCACATCGATTTCCTCATTACAAGGGATGAACACCGATGCCTTGGTACAGTCGTGATCTGTGACTGTAAGAATTGAATCATAGCCCTGTGCGATTGGCAATTTAGTGATGAAGTCGAGAGCGATAGTTTCAAATGGCATAGCTTCCGGTTTGGGAAATATAGGTTGTAATGTGGCCCGAATAGGGCGATTGTTGACTTTATGCCTTTGGCATTCTGCGCAGCCTCGTACGTAAGCCAATACGTCGGGTCGTATCATCGGCCACCAATAGTATCGTTCTACTATTTTGCCCGTTTTATTAATCCCTGGGTGACCGTGTACTGGGGTATCGTGATGAGCAGCGATTATTGATTTCCGCTCATCACTTCCCTTGGTGATTACTCTCCTTCCTTCCTTGTACCATACCCCGTTGATCCTTTTCAATTTGTGTGGATCTACCCAAGGTTTGATAACATCTTCGTTTTGTTCGTCTTTATGGTTGGTTGACCCCATTTCTTCTACTGCGATTGTTGCGAACAAATGGACAGGCATTCCTGTACGGTGTGTGTTGTTGGTTCATATGAATATTTTATCTGGTAACACCGTGACATTTTCATTGTCTTGTTCCCCGTGATCGTAGTCGGGTCGTCTTGACAATGCATCTGCTCGTCCGTTCGCAGTCCCCTTTATATGGTGAATTTCAAGATCGTATTCTGACAATTCCAGTACTTCCCTTGCGACTCGTCGACTAATCTTCTGTGGTTCTCTCCAATACCGCAAGTTCATGTGATCCGAGAATACTTTGATTTTATGGGGTGATCCTGCTAGTAAAGGCCTCCAGTGTCGTAGAGCCTTGACTATTGCCAATAGTTCAAGGTCGTAGATGTCATAATATCGTTCCGCTGTGTTGAGGGTAGCAGAGTAATAACCTATCGGATGTCTTTTGCCATCAGTTTTCTTTTGGAGTAACACCACTCCCACCGCAAAACCTGATGCATCTACTTCCAACTCGAATTGATCCTTTAGTATCGGGTGTGCCAATACAGGTTCACTTGTAACCCGTCTCTTCAATACTTCGAATGCTTGTTGTTCCGTTGAGCCCCAATGCCATTCCGTTGTTTTCTTCGTAAGATTGTTCAGTGGTTTGGCAATTGACGCAAATCCTTTGATGAATAGACGGTAAAAATTGCAAAAACCCAAAAAAGATCATACGTCCTTAACTTTAGTTGGCGTTGGCCAATTTTTAATGCCCGCGATTTTTACAGGGTCCATACGTGCTACCCCTTTTTCAAGGATTACCCCCAGGTAATCGAGAGATGTCAAGTGAAAAGTGCATTTCTCTGGTTTGAAAAATAGGTCATACTTCGCAGCCACCGTTAGTACATCCCGCACTGCATTGATATGATCAGTAATATTTGTTCGAGTGGCGATACCAATGTCGTCCATGTAAACCCGAATGGTGGTCCCCTTGGCGTTGTGTTTCGCAATCGTGTCCCGATAGATGTGATTCATCATGGTTTGGAATGTGGTGGGTGAATTCGTTAATCCGAAGAACATGACGGTGGGTTCGAAGAGTCCATATGGTGTTTTAAACACCGCTTTATGTTCATCGCCCGCCTTGATGTGGATATTGTTGTATCCCCACCGTACGTCGAGTTTAGTGTATATGTGTGCACCGCTAAGGTCCTTGATAAGGGTTTGAATCAACGGCAGCGGGTAATTATTGCGAATTGTGAACTTGTTAATCCGCCGATAATCCTGTACCGGGCGTAGTTTTCCGTCCTTCTTTTTGATGAAAAAGAACGGAGAGGCGTATTGTGATTTGGAGGGTCTAATATACCCTTTGTTGAGTTGTTCCGTGATAAAATCACGTAATGGTTTGTCCTCCGATTGTGAGAGTTCGTATATAGAGCAATTGATATGGTCCGGAGTGTTGGTTTTGAGTTCGATGGCATGATCCCATTCCCGTGAAGGGGGAAATCGGTGGGATTCTTCCTCACTAAAAACCTTTTTGAAATCTTCATAATCTTCCGGTATTTGGATCCCTTCCTTGGGTCCTGCGGCTATGGCGAGGTCAGTGGCGGCACCTTTGATAGAGCTATGCTCCCCTAATCTTGCAACAATATTGTCTTTTGCGACATCTGAAAGTAGGCGAGCTACTACGTTGACGTTGACCTTGGGATGGCATGATTTGATTATGATTGGTAATACGTTTTCATCAATCGTGCCATGCTTCCAACTGAACTTTGGTTCGAAAGTGCTGAGCCATGGATATCCTAGAAGAAGATCTTCTTTTCCAATATCCGCGATCAGAAATCACATTTTTCTGACAATCCCTTTTGTCAATATTTGTAGATCGACGAAATGAGTGACTGATCCCTTTTTGTTATGGGTGTCATCTATATTGAACAGTTGTTTTGGTTGCGGCAATGGGACTATTCCTAGTCCCATTCGCTTTACGAATCGATGATTGACAAAATTGTCCGTAGCTCCTGAATCTACTAGCGTTTTTATATCGGCCTTGTTGCTGCTGGTTCGGATTGATACTGGAATTCGCATAGAACGGAAGCGAGTTATGTATACAGCATTACAACGTAGTGCCCTCACCCAGGCCGTCGGGTTTAGGCGTCCCCAAAATCCTTATTCCCCATCAATTCCTGCAGGGCCATGGCTTTGAACTCTTCGGTTTCACCAGCCACCACGCGTAGCCAATCGTTCTTTCTTTCTTCGGTAGTGCGGCTGTCTGCTACCATTTGAGCGATGTGGAGATCTTCACCAACTTCGGTGCGATCATCCACTACTTCCAGGCCTCTTGAGTTGCTAAATGGCCTTGGCGGTTGACGCGGCTGGGAACAATTGCGACTGAGGTGTCCCTTCTTTTGACAATTATAACATGTTACTTCCCTGAGGTCTGGGAGTTGCCTCCTCTGCAAGAACCCTTCACGTGGTTTAAACGGAGGTCTAGAGTTGTTGAGGTAAGGCCTTGGTTGGGCTAAAACATCTTCGGTGTGTGCCAATCGTCCTCTACTCCTGGTTCGATCTGCTGACATATCCATCGCATCTGGATGACGTCTGAACTGTCTCCAGTTCGTTTGTGCTGGTGGTGGTGATCGAGGTTGTATCTTGTATTGATCGATTTTATTCCTTATATGGAGGTATTGGCCTTGCCATTTGATGGCTGCTCTTTTCCAATCTTCATAGTCGGTAGGGCCATCGTGGAGATAGATTGTTTCATGTAGTTTACCCGGCAACCCATTTGCAAATAGGTCCAGGACCATTGGTTGATCTATGTTGTAGCCAGCGTATCTGACCAACTGTTCGAATTTGGCCACGTACGCATCAATATCTCCTTTTTCCATCTTGATGCCCCTACGCAACTCGGTTTGCGCCTTTTCTTCTTTTAAGGTGTCTGCGTATTGCCTCATAAACGATGTATGAGTATTGTACCACAACCAATCGTCGAAGGGGTTGCGTCCGTTAACGTCCACTTGTACTCGCAACCAGGCTACCATTGATCCTACCCATTCGGTTACCGCGGTTCCCTGAATATACGTGAGAAACAACATAGCTTTCTGGTATGGATTGCGCATGATGGAATGGGTAGAATTGATTCCTTCGTATAGACTCCATTGCATTAGGAATTCTTCGGCCTTTTCACGATCTCCTGCAAATATCGCAGGGGGGTTTCCACAAAATTTATCGTGTGGCGCCGGTATGGGTGCTTGAGCTGCTTGTATCGGTCCTGGTGGGTGACCTCCTGGTGGTCCCGCTCCTCCTCCACCATTTCCTCCCGGTGGCCCTGCTCCTCCGTTACCTGCGCCTCCGCCACCATTTCCTCCTGGTGGATTTGGTGGTCCTTGTTGTTGTGGGGGGTCCATGAGTGCTCGAAAGGCAGTGATGGTTGGTGCAATTGGTGAGTTAGTGAGAGAGTAAGTTGTTGGAACAGGTAGACTTCCCGAAGCAGCCTGAGTTTGAGCATGAGACGTAAATGTGGTCATGGCTCCTAGTCGTAATGCTTCTGTTGCGATTGCTAAACTTTCTCCTTGTAGGGAGGGAGAGGGTGATCTGTTATGATGCAATTCGCTGCTTTTAATGCTTGGCGATGGAGGTGGTGTAGTTGATGTCAGTCTTGTGTTTGCGACGGTTAGTTCTTGTACTTCTTCCTGTGTGAGTTCGTTGATATAGATGTCACAGCCTAGATCTTCCAAGGCTGGTCGAAAACCTTCCCACTCTCCTTCTCCTGTTCCAATTTGAAACCAGCGAACTTCAACCCAAACGTATCGGTCGTAAAGAAACTCAACTGCGACTGTTCGATTATCTTCTCGGCTTCTGGCGTGGTATCCTTCAGTACCTGTGGTTTTGCTATATCTGTATTCTGTATTCTTGCGGAATCGTTGTGGTACGTTGTCGGCTAGTCTCTGTTTGAACCAGATGTCGTCACAACTCTGACAACGGTCTCGAGTAGTTTCTGATGACGCCACGGTGAAGCTTGGTCTTAATGTAGCGTTATCACCTAACGCTTGTTCAACTTGAACAGTTCTGCGACGTGACGTTTGCGGATAAGGATGAATCGTGACAACACTGGCAACTTAGCTAAGTTGCACTGCCACTAGGTCAATGGTTATAGACACTAGGGTACCCAAAGGGTAAGCTTCAATCGAAAGATTGGAAGAAGACAAGAATGGTGATGATTCAAGAAGACCAAGCTGAAGAGCCTTGGTCTTGATACTACGGCTTATATACAGTTACTCGCTGGCTTTAAAGCGCAGCTTCGAATCCAAACCCTAGTACAACTATACTAGTACTGAGTCATTGTCCGTTCTAATAATACCTGAAACACCGGCAAACCCAAGTACCGGCGACACGTCAGTGTCCATGACTAATGAAGGCTTACTATCGTAGTCATAACCGTATAGTAAGCGTCCCAAACTCCGAGACCTCGTAAAAGCGATGATAAGTAGTCCAAGCGATGTCAAACCGTGACAACTTACTCATGTACTATTCTGCCTATCTCTCTTTCTTACTCATGACATCGCGTTGGCTTACTGAGACATCGTCTCGTCTTACTCATGCTTACTATGATGATTACTGATAGTTGTACTAGTGGCTTATTGATAGTAGTAGTAGTGGCGGTATTGCTGATGAAGGCATACCACCAGCGCTACTTATAAGGTGGCTGTCGACTGATGTAGTTGGCAGCTTTACTCTTTTGTACCATCTCTCGAATCTACTCGGCTTCCACTCTCGAAGACTCGGGTGAAGAGCGCTCCCTTAGGAAGGCACTTTCAGGTGTCCTTACGTCATCAGAGTCACGCCTGTGTGCATAGACTCACGTTGCTAAGTCAATCCATCCTTCCACCGTGTAGTTTGGTCTAAGTCAGACCCTGGGTCAAGCGTGACCATAACATAACCCATGCTTTGATTTGTATTTCTTCCTGTTTGATAGGTGCCAGTATAATTCCCGTGATCTTTCATATGAATATTTTGTTGGGTAGGACGGTGACTCGATCGTTGTCCTTTTCTCCAGTATCATAGTCTGGCCTCCTGGACAATGTGTCTGCCCTACCATTGGCTCGTCCCTTGAGGTGGTGTATCTTGATATCATATTCTTCCAACTCTAGGACTTCTCGAGCGACCCTTCGGCTAATCTTCTGTGGGTCTCACCAGTATTGTAGATTCATATGGTCCGAAAATACTCTGACCTTGTGTGGTGATCCCACTAGTAGGTATCTCCAGTTTCGTAGTGCTTTCACGATGGCTAGTAGTTCCAGGTTGTATATGTCGTAGTTCCGTTCTGCTTCATTGAGGGTAGCTGAATAAAACGCAACTGGGTGCTTTTTGCCATCGGATCCCTTCTGCATAAGGACTGCTCCAACCGCAAATCCTGATGCGTCTACTTCAAGGTCGTATTGTTCTTTCGGATCTGGATGAACGAGGATCGGGTTGCTTGTAATGCGTTGTTTGAGTGTCTCGAAGGCTGTTTGTTGGGTTGGTCCCCAATGCCATTCGACATCTTTCCTCGTTAGCTTGTTCATTGGTTTGGCGATGTTGGCGAATCCTCAAATAAAGGGACGGTAAAAATTGCAAAAACCTAGAAAGCTGTGTACATCTTTGACCTTTGTTGGCGTGGGCCATGTGCGAACACCCGTGATTTTCGCAGGATCCATGCTCGTCATCCCCTTTTCAAGGATTACCCCCAGGTAATCAATTGATGGAACGTGAAACGCGCATTTTGATAATTTGAAGTAGAGATCATGGGCAGCAGCAACTGCGAGGACGGCTGAGATGGCTGCTGTGTGTGCCTCATTTGTACGTTGGAAGGTGTCACAAGCATTGGTGGCGACGGTGATGTCGTCCATGTAGATGCGGATGTGTGTGCCTTCCGTCGCGAACTTGGCGATGACCGGTTGGTATATTTCGTTCATGAAGGCCTGGAAGGTTGCTGGTGAGTTGCAAAGGCCAAAATACATGACTGTAGGTTCAAAAAGGCCTCGTCTTGTCTTGAACGCTGCCTTGTGTTCGTCTCCTTCTTTGATTCTAATGTTGTTGTACCCCTGTCTGACATCGAACTTTGAAAATATGACCGCTCCACCAAGGTCTCGCATTAAATCTGTTATTAATGGGAGCGGGTACTGGTTTCATACCGTCCACCGATTTATAGCGCAGTAGTCTTGGACCGGGCGAAGCTTCCCATCCTTCTTTTTAATAAAGAAGAAGGACGATGCGTATGGTGATTGTGAGGGTCGAATATACCCCTTCTTGAGATGTTCGTCGATGAAAGCATCCAGGGCTTCATCTTCCGTCCGGTCATAGGGTAAAGTCGACATGTGATTGATGTCAGGGCATTGGGTTGGAGCGTGATTGCGTGATCACAAGGTCGCCTTTCTGGGAGCCTTGTTGATGCTTCTTCGTCAAACACCTTGCGGAATGCCTCGTATTGTGGAGGTAGGACGGCGGTTTCTTTGTCTTTGGGTTTGGCTGCGATAGCGTGTTCGACCGCTGGGATCAGTACTCTTCGTCCGTGTGCTTCCTCTTGCTTTAGTTGTTTCACTATGTGTTCTTTTGATTTTGTCAATAGATGGGCCAAAACGTTCCTCCTGTCGGTTACATTGACGGTTTTGATTGTGACTGGAAGATGTGCCCGGTTAATTGTTCCTTTCTTCCAGTCAAACTGCAGTTCGTAGGCTGCTAGCCATGGATACCCAAACAGTATATCTTCTTTCCCGATGTTGGTGACCAGGAATCTCATCTCCTTGTCATTTCCGTTGACATTAACTCGAAGAATGACATATTGAGTTATGTGTCTGGCTTTGTTTGCGGTATTGTCGATATTGTAGATTCGTTTGGGCGTGTCTAGCAGCCGTGTTTTTATTCCCATTCGCTGGAGAAAGCTTTCGCTCACAAAGTTATCAGTGGCTCCTGAGTCCACTAGTGCTTTATCTCGGCCATGTTGTAACACGTGTGTAGCTGAACTGGAATTCGCATAGAACGGTAGCACATAATGTACACTGAGTTACAATGAAGTGCCCTCACCCAGGCCGTCGGGTTTAGGCGTTTGAAAAATCCATCCCCATCAGCTTCTGCAGGATGAGGTCCTTCACATCGTCTCCTTCGCTGGCTACTCCCCTCAGCCAGTCTTCGGCTTTGTCTTCGTCAGTCTTTGGCTTTTCTTCGGTACTCCTGATCTGTTGGCGTTTGTTTCGTCATGGTTGGCGACAGTCTTGACTGATGTGCCCCATTTTGTCGCAGTTATAGCAGTGGACCTGACTGAAGTTGGGTCGGTTTCCTTGCTGCCTTTGAAGGTATCCTCCTCTCGGCAGGAAGGGAGGTCGTGGGGTGTTGATAACATCCTCTGCTCCTGCGAGTCTTCCTCTAACTCGATTCGCCGATGTGTCCATTGCGTCGGGGTGTGGTAGTGGGGCGAGCAGCTTCGCCAGTGCTCCCGATTGATTTTTGTTAGTGGATCCTTTGAACATGTCCAAGTTCCCGTGCACCGTCTGCATATGGATCCACTTTTGCTGTCTTTTGAGGGCTGATGCCCTCCACTCCTCGTAAGTTCTGGGTCGTCATGTTGATACATTGCTTCGTAGAGTGTCCTGGGCAGTCCTTTTATGAAGTACTTCAAGGTCTGCTCCGCGTTGATGTCGTATCCTGCGTAACGAACGAGTTGTTCGAATAGCGCGATGTAATCATCGATTTTTCCTTCCTTCATCCTAATTCCTGCGTCCAGTTGGGCTTGGGCACGTTCCTTGCTAAGTACGTTGGCGAACTGTCGCCGAAAGGCTTGTAGAATATTATTCCACAGCCTGTTGTCGAACTGGCTAACACCCCTGGATACCTCCCTTACCAGCCATTGGTTGGCAGACATGACCCAGGCGTTAACCAGATCTCCTTGGACGTAGGTGAGGAATAACATAGCTTTTTGTATTTATTCCTCATTGCTGAGTGACTTGTGTTGACCCCAGCATAGATTTCCCATTGAAGGATAAATCCTTCGACTTTTGACCTGTCTCCACCAAACAAACTTGGGGGTTTCCTATGAATTTGTCTGTGGCGTTGCCTCCTCCTTGGGTATTCCTCCTGGCGGTCCTCCTCCCCCCATGGGTGGTGGTCCTCCTCCCCCCATGGGCGGTGGTCCTCCTGGCGGTCCTCCTCCGAATGGAGGGCCTCCTTGATTCGGTTGTCTGTGTTCTTGTACCCCTCTATTGATCTGTTCGTATGGTCGAGGAGGTGGTTCATTATAGTCAAAGTCGAACCCTCCTGGTTGATCGGGTTCGTCTGGGCCCATGGCCCGTCGTGCAGCTTGTAGATCTTCTGGGTCCATGTTTACAACATGGCCCGTTCTTTCATCGATGACTAGTGGGGCTATTTCTTCGATATGCGTTTGAGTAGCCATCCTAATTGGGTCAGGGATATGTAACGTAGCTGTTTGGGTGATGATTTCCTCAACTGCGGGTTCTTCTTCGTGAACGTAGATGGTTTCAGGCTTGTTTTCTATTGATGGGGTATGGACTCGTTGCTTGTATGGCTGGTGTCCAATCTTGCTGGTGTTCTGTGTTGGAGTTCTGGGGATATGGGTTCCGAATGTGCTTCTTCTGGTTCCCCGTCGATTCTTCCTTGTTCTTCGATTTCTCGTGCTTCTGATAGTAGAATATTGCAGTTGAGATCGTCGCCAGCTGGTCTGGCCGCTTCAAAATATTCCTGGGTTCGATTCCACCTGAGTTCCACCCAACAACACCTTTCATGATGAAAGATGATAGGGTGAAATCGTTGGGCTGTGGCTGCCTCTGCGTAGTATCTGGTATGAAGTGTTCTAACATTCCACTTCTTCTATCGTCTTGGATTGTCCTCCAATGGACTCGATTGATGACGTATCTTGCAGGGGCGTCTCTCTCCCTGGAATTGACTAAGAAGGGTTGGAAGTCCCAACCGTCTTTGGTTGTGATGGAGCCACGGCGTGTGAGGAGAGCTTGACTCTAATGTTATGACTGGCACAGCGTGGCCTGACTTAGGCCCTACACGCGATGGCAAATGTAACGTGACTTAGCAATACATGTCAATGCGCGAAGGCGTGACTTTGTCCTAAGGACGCTTGAAAGCGCCTTCCTAAGAGAGCTATGCGAGAGGCGGGCTTTGGAAGAGAACCCGACTAGATTCGGTGATGATACAAGAGAGTCAAGCTGTCGACCACATCAGTCGACAGCCACCTATAACCGGTTCTTGGACTGTACGCCTTCATCAGCGATACAGCCACTACTACTAATGATAAGTAATCGTTCCACTAATACTATCAGTCATCAACGGTAATCGTACAGTAATACGCGAGTAAGCCACTACATGTTATGAGTAAGATTGGGAGTGACTCGTCATCCCGCTTATGCTGATCAGTCCCCCTCAGATCGTAACATGTGTCATTTCTGTACTTGGCTTACTGATTCCAAGGGTTACAACCAGAGTCACCAGACTAACACAATTGGCCATGCGTGCCAATTTCATGTGACCTTTTTTTGGCTGAATATTCTGGACAGTGTACCTCATCACATGCATCACATGGGCTATTATTGGGACCATTCTGTCTTCTAATTCATTCTTCCTATCCACATGTGCTGTATCAACCTTATGACTCATTTTTACTCCTCATGACTTTCTACTGTCTTCTGCATCATTCCATATGACTTCATACTTATGCTAGTACTAGTAGTATTCATTAGTGGTGATCCTAGTATGACATTACTAGTTGTGGCATGTCCTGGTTTGCATATAACATGTACTTGTAACAGACTTAGACTTAGGTCTGAGTTCTTGAAACACATTGATTTCACTGTCACAGACACAGGGTTGCATCCAAGTCCAGACAACTTGTCAACTCCACCATTCCTCTCTGCAATGCTTGAAGATACTCCATATCAGATCCAGTGCTCATAATTCACAACTCCACCTAGGGTTAAACCCTATGCTCTCACATACTGTGACACCATGTCCACGACCATCTTCTGGGAAGTCTGGTCCCACTTATAATGTCTCCAACAGAAGATCCACCAGCAAACTTGGTACCCCACATCCCACACTTAGGTCAAGCAGATACATCCAGTTGAATGTAACACCAAGGATCATGTACTAGGACTTACTCTTACTAGAATAGGTGTACTAGGTTCATGACTCATACTATACTCATAGCTGCACGTCAAAGCCAGTGAGTATTTGTAAATATACTAGTACTCATGAAGATGAAGCCTTCAGCTTAGTCTTCTTGACTATCACCCACAATTGTATTCACCTTGGTCTCTACCATTCTTCACTCTTCATGAGTTGCTTGTCTTTCCAAATTGCCCCTCAATTGGCTGACTGTTGAGCCTATCTTCATACAGCCCTAGTTCCTAGAAAGAGGACTAGTGAGATCACTCTGTATATTCGCTAAGTTGTTCAGTGCTGTGTTCCTATAAATCTGCCTAAGTGTTGCATTATCACCTAATGCTTGCCTAACTTAGGCAGATTTACAAGGACATGGCACTTGAACAACTTAGTGAATATACAGAGTGATCCCACTAGTCCTCTTCCTAGGAACTAGGGCTGTATGAAGATAGGCTCAACAGTCAGCCAATTGAGGGGCAACTTGAAAAGACAAGCAACTCATGAAGAGTGAAGAATGGAAGAGACCAGAGGTGAATACAATTGTGGGTGATAGTCAAGAAGACTAAGCTGAAGGCTTCACTTGAGGCTTCGTCTTCATGAGTACTAGTTTATTTACAAATACTCACTGGCTTTTGAAATGCAGCTTAAGAGCATAGTATGAGTCATGAACCCTAGTACAACTATCCTAGTAATGAGTAAGTCCTAGTACAATGATCCTTGGAATTAGTAAGCCAAGCACATGAATGACACAGTGACATGACAAAGTATTAGCCCTTTGGATGACCACTGGGAAAACCCATTGCAGCACTCCCTCTTCCAGCTTAGTGAGCTGACCCAGGCATCAAAATTAGTAAAAAACAATATAAGCCCTCCAGGTAGACCCCTCAGCCCCAGGTCAGGGCACAACTTTTCCAACCCCCTGGGCTCCTCAGCCAACTCTAAGCAATCTGAGCAGATGTTCTTAAGTTATTTGCTTGGCTAAGAGTGGCTAAGCTGGAGCTGATTTTAGCCAGTCAAATAACCTGGGGAATGGGCTGCCCAGATCACTTAGTGTTGGTGAAGCCAAAGGTAGCCCTTAATAAGATCTACCCACCTAAATATTTTCATAATTTTAGCTATTTATTTGAAATAGTCAAAAAATGTCATTCAAGCTGGTCACAACATTATGTCTATGTAGGATTTATTGGATTAAACCACATGTTGTTCACTTGGTGTAGTCGTAATGTTTTGTATGAGAGTGATTGAGCACAGGTTCAAATCCATGATATGGTAGTTTATGAGATGAGATAAAAATAATGATAAATTACAATTTAAAATAATGAATTAATAATGAGCCAAGAAAATAAATAAATAAATAAATAACTGACAACATACTGAAGGGCTATAAATGCTTACTAAATTCATTTTTGATTAAATCAAATCATATCATTAAAATGTGCTTAAAACCATTGCAATGCCTTTCAAGACCCAAATACATATATACATGCAGCCTTTGTAAATACTTGTCTGCTAGTAATCCAATATAATGCCAGCAATCCTTGCTGACCATATAAGAAATCCTTTGGTTATAATGCACTTGTTACGTTTGACTGGACATATCGTCTCGACTTGAGACTTTGGTGTGGAGAACTTGTCGTGCTGCTGACTTTGACGACAGTGCCTTCACAGGGAAGTCCACACTTCTCCTGCCGATGGTCTTGGATAAGGCGCCGACAGTATGCGTGAGCGTAGGGAATTACCCTAGTGGAGTCGTGGATATACGAGCGATGGATCCGGTGCGCTGGACCTCCAATCGTTGTAGAAAAGAGAAGGAAGTTGACAAGTCGTCGGGACTTGGATGCAACTCCGTGTCTGTGACAGTATGAAATTGATATGATTCAAGAACTTCAGACCTAAGGTCCTTGTTCGGTATGAGTACATGTTATATACGGATTGAGAAACGCCACACTGGTAACTGCTGTACTAGGATCGCCACTAATACTACTAGTACCAGTATAAGTATGAGGTCATATGGAACTGCGCCGAACGAGATAGAAGGTTACAACTGATAAGAGTAGGTCATAAGACCGAGGAGGCGCGCGGGGGGGTAAGAAGTGTGAATCAAAATGTGAAAATTTAACGTCCCAGTCATAGTACGTATCTGACCTAAGCCGATAATCCAGGGACAAGGCATAACAAGACAATTACGGTATGATTACCTACTGTACGATGATGGATGATGATGATCGCTTGCTTACTGACAATGACGGAGATGACTGATCGCTTACTGTAGGATGACGAGTGGTGACTGATGTTCTTGGTAAAACGACTTACAGATCATAGTAGTATTTGTCGGTGTTGTACTGTGACTAGTAGTAGTGGCGTGTTACTTACCGTTATAAGGAAGCTGTCGACTGTTGTGGTCGACAGCTTGAAGTTCTTGTGTACTTCTCCCATCGAATCTAGGAAGCTCTCTCTCTCTCTCTCTCTTCCTTCGCCTTGTTCAAGGCCGCGTTGCGATCTAAAGAAGCAAGACTCGCCTTCGTGCGTTGAGACGATACAAGGACTCCGCCTTCGCGCGTTGAGACGATACTCTGCCTCTGTGCAAGAGTCAATTAGTTGCTGAGTCCACCGCGTTCACATTACGTTGCCTAAGTCAGGCTCACGTGCAGCTTCGCACGTAACATTAACTTCAAGCTCCAATAAACTGAACGCCGTTGGCGACTCTCAATACCAAAGACGGTTGGACTTCGTACCCTATCGAATCGACACAAGAGAAGAGACGCACCCACTCGATACCTCATCGGACGAGTAAGGTGGCGACACGTACCAGACACAGAAGATCCAACGAGAACAACACAGGATACTACGCAGAAGCAGCTACTCACAAAGGTATCATCCCGTAGTATTCAACAGAGAACGCTGTTGCTGGGTCGAGCTCAGGTGGAGCAATACCAACAGTTATTTGAAGCAAC